>KN884220.1:90740-104766 GCA_000934455.1 Apostichopus parvimensis
TCAAAAGATAATTGTATTTAAAAAGATATTTCTGGCATGGGATATGAACCAGAAACTTCAGAATTACAACTCTCGTGCTCTATCAACTGACGCATCGGCCCAAGGACCGGTCGCGATACGACTGTATGGGGTCAATCCATGCCAAATCAACAGTGGCCTCCACGTCGACCCTCTCAGAATCGCCTGAAAATTGATATAGTGTCTTGCCACGTGGCTCAAAAGTTGAAATTGGGCAAAAAAAGTTTTCAAAACTTTTTTTGCTGCTGGGATACAGCCACGCCTATCAACCAAATCCAGGTTGCATTTTAAGAGCCCTAAATTTTCCCTCAATTTTGGAGGCATCTTTTGCATAAATGTAAAGTATTTTATGTCTGATACTGCAGATATTGTGGAAGATATGTAACCAGTCTTCTAATTTAGCTAATTTTGAGGAAAATTTACGGTCTCAATTTTTGGTAACAGTAATTAAAATGGCAGAAAATTAGATAGGGGCCTTTTCTGGCCCTACTTTGAGTGTGCTCCATATTCACAAACAAAGGCATGTTTGAGATTCAGTTTGCATAGGATCCTCGTCCAGTGTTATACAGGAAAAGTGCCAACAAAAAGTCAAGCGGGTCGTACCTTTTACGAACAGCGCCCTCAAACTTAAGAAATCTCACTTCTGGCCCTAATTTGGGGTCCAATTTCGGCCTGTGGGTAAATTTCAATTTTTCTTTAAATACCACTCTTCAGGAGTGTATTGACCCTATTTTTAAAAACTCAAGTCAAAAACTTTGTGTATTTTATGTTATCTACTCAAATTTACGACTCGAAAATTGCGAAAATCACGTATTTTATATGTATTAAAATGCTTGCACAAGCTGTTTGGAGTAATTCAAATGACAACAACTCATTATTTTTTCTAGAAGAGATATAGTACCAGTGTACCACCCTGTTTGTACAAAATAGTTCAGGAGGGTCTTTGCCTTTAATATTTTTAAATGAAAGTGTGCGAATTTTACCAAAAAAAATTTTGCCTGTTGTGCTGTGCCACATGTATTTGAGCCTGGGTATTGTAGTTCAAGGTCATTCAATTCAATACTGTGCATATTTCAATGTCATATAAACAAATAATATTTGCAAAGTATTGTCTGCTTCTGCTATAATTCACTTAATTAAAAGACTTTTAATGATATAAAATGGATGTTTACCAGTACATACATATACAGTGTGTACTGTACATGATTGTGGACAGTGTGTATTTATTTAGTGCTGCTTAGTGTGAAATAACAGTAACACTGTACTGAACATGTTCACATGTACAGTACACACTGCAATGTATGCACGGGTTCACATTAATTTCTTTTCTGATATAGGGTTGGGTAGAGGATGTGGGTAAGATAAAAAAAATAGGCTTTAAATAATACTAACATACCTTCCTCGTACAGAAAGCAGGTAAGCAATGCACCAATTCCCAGGGCAAATGGAATGAAAAATAGCCGGCTTTTCTTCATGGCGTTTCCTTGGTTATCTGTCAAAAAGTAATGAAATTAGGCTATGTTGATTAGGCAGAGAGCCTGGTGATTTTGTGATGCCTTTCTACAGTCGCCTTAAAATTTAATATACAGTCGCTCACTGATAGAGCAATTGAGCTAGTTAGCTGATTTTTACAATTTATTAATATTATTATTACCCTCTTAACACCAATGACCTTTGTCCTTAGAATAGAGTACATCAAATCTGAGGCCTTTGCGTTATTTCACTGTTTGTACTATTATCATGACACAAATGACAAGACCTTTTGGTTGATGAAATTGATACCCTCCCTAATGTAGTTAACGACTCCCCCCCCCCCCAGCCAGCAGCCTGGTAAAAATTTAGCAGAGGACCTGCGAGTAGTACAGCCTCTCAACCATTGTTGACAGACAGACAGACATAGACAGACAGACAGATAGACAGACGCATTGCCATGCCAATAGCCGAGCAGAACAACTAATGGTTAAAAAACGTTTCATTACATGAACGAACATGTCTACTGTACTCCTTGTCTGCTTAGTATTATCCAGTTACAGATTACTAAGCACTGTGGATATACAAACACTTGTATAGTCCAGCAAAGTTAAGTGATTTGCAATGCATCCCAGTATCAAAATTACGTCATACATCATATTCCATGCATTTAACATCAGATTCATTCAAGAAACTCAGTATAGATCTATGAACATTATATATGGACGCTATGTAGTGTTTCTCAAATTTCTGGTGTTACTGGAGGGGAGGAGGGGGGGGTGGGGTTCTTGTTCAATAATGGCATGGGCTCCTGCCACAGTACCATCTGTTTTGTACTGTTTAGCCTATAATTTGGTGTAGTTTCAAACAGCAGACGTATACCAGCCATACAGACAAATCTTCGTTAAGTACAGTATATACTGTACATAGTCCTTTACTGTATAAGTGGTTTGTGACTATGTAACCACGTGATCACATTTCACCGATTGGGACATAGCCATGGTAACTGTATGATGTATCACATATTACAGTGACAAATTATGCACGTCCGAAACGATGTTGCTATCGTGAACAGTTCGCATACCAGCATTATTAAAGTGACTTTTATTATGGTTAACGTTATGAATATCATTAATATCCTGCAGTATGATGTTAGAATACACAGATAAACAACTCTGCATGTCAATGCTTACGTTCATACATATATACTGTAGTATATGGATCAGTGAAGATATATTTTGCCGGTCATGGTTTTTTACTTACTTACCGTTGTTCCCGTCTGTGTAATCTGGGAGCCATGTCTTTTAATTATGTATTATGTAAAATGTTATTATGTATCCAACATACAATTAAGACGTACATGCTTACGTACAGTGTAACCATTCGAATTCGGATGATATGGAACACTTTTCACTTTTCATAAATACATGTAACTCTCGGTCTATTATGGTCCCAAATATACGTTCCAAGATAGTGAGTTGTGCAGATAAACACTGCGGTTGTGAGCGGACCCACACCTTTTTAATTAATTTAGTGTCGATGTGGTTCATTCCTTGACGACACTTACCCCTCATATACAACCCCACCCAAATATGCATATAATATCGGCTATTACAAATTCCTCCATTGTTATAAGAAATTTAATGATTTTGTAACTTTGATGAGTTGGTAAAGTAGCCAATCGGGAATGTCCTGGAACTGATATACAGTAACATGTTATAACGTAGATTTAGAACATACTTGTGGCATGACTATTGACGTTATAGGCACATATGTTACTGACGTATGTAGGTTAGGTATATATACGTTAAAGCTAGAGTAAATTATGCACGCCATTGTGATAAACATAAAGGGTTTATACTTTATGGAGAAATAGTGAATTTCCTTACCAATCATATCGGTAATGGGTATGCACCAATGTTAAATTACTATATGACTTTCAAACTAACCTCCACAGTAGTCGCGGTTGCTCTCGAAACTTATGTTCGCGAAATTGGTGCATAGAAATTAAATATTTTAAAGATACAAATTTCGCCTTACTTTGTTTTCCCCTTTGTTCTTGGTGTTCTGTTTTATAGCTACATGGTATAATGGACCGTTGCATGGTTTCAGGTTGCAAACGTATCAAAGCACTTAATCACCGTGTCCTTGGTATGGGCTTTCCATGAGCGAAAACTTACACAAATGATCATGGACGTATACTGTCTATGAAAGCTGTTCCTCTGAATACTGACCATGTATTATGTATATGACATAATTGCGTAGAAAAATTGGCATAGGCTTCGATATACTACATAAGTTTTTGTCCCTCAATTGTTTCCTGTAACAGGAAATCCACAACATACAGTACTGTATCTCTCTTTCCGATAGACGCCTCCGTATTACTACGGACTAGAGATCATATATGCCTCAAGGCAAACATGCAAGCTAGCTGTACAACTTGACAATACTTCAAACAAATTATACGTAGCAACACTCTGCACACCAAACTAACCACTGTGTGGAATTATGTACCGCACTGTACAGCCTGGAATGTAAACGATCCACTTCATTGTACGGTCCTATAGGTCGAGTCAGTTGCAAAGGGATTTTCATGACTCCAGTCGAAGTAATATGTTTTGGACTCGAGTTGACTCGAGTTATACTTGTAATATAATCTATATCGGGAATAACATGTAACGCTTTTAACGTGTCACTTTCCATGGAATTTTAGTGACCCGAGTTTACGACTCGTCACAGCGCTGTATAAAGCACACTATATACAGTAGAACCAGGGATACATCCTCTGCATATCAATATATATGATTTACAATACCTTGCCCTCTCTAACATACCAGCTTTGTGCTTGTAATCGTGTCTCTTGTCTGCAATGTGTTAATGTGCGTATATCTTTCTTAGCTGTTTGAGGAAGTTGCTCGTGACAGTTATCTCTTCGATAGACCAATTGGTTGTGTCTCCTGTAAAAACAAAACAATAACAAACATCGAAGAGATAACTGTCATGAGCAACTTCCTTAAACAGCTAAGAAAGATTTATTCCATTTAATGTTCCTTTTAATCACACAGTCTGGCCTATAAGAATTGTCTAAGTTTAAATACGACATCACCTAGCCACACACTTTTCATATTATTATTATTATTATTATTATTTTTTAAAGTTTAATATCAAATGTTATCGTTCTCAGTTACGGAACCAAAAACGTCACGTGCAAGCTCTTTAACTTGACGTGATCCTCATTTTAACGTCAAGTTTGTCGACACTCAAAAATTCACCTATAACAAGAAGTAATTATAAAGGAGAATGAACAAGTTTTATATTGACTCTTCGAAGTCCTTGACTTACCAGATAGCCCACTCCCCAGAACAAAGTACGACCCTACTGAAGAATTTACACTAATTCGCCACACTGCATGGCAATGTAAACATTGCATTCCAACGTATAAGATATAAGGATGTGCTCCAATCATGAGATGCCCGCCCTGACTTGAAATGAGCTTCTTCTTTGTTTAAACGTGGTACAGTCAGTGTCGAGAATTGTTCAGTTATAAGTAGCATTGCAACGGTATTACGATACATCGTTTAAATATATATTGAGATGAAATTTAGCGCACGATACAATAGGCCCCAAAACGATACCGCGATTTATGGCATTTTTCATATGGTGATTATGTATAATTTTTTTCGGGCTTCTTAATTTTTTTAAATGAACGATCAAATTCCCCACCAAAATTGACATGAGTGCTAGAAATTGATTTTGAAAAAAAAAAACCATTAGCCTATCCTTCCCGTTACTTATGTTGTATGATTCGTATTTTATCTGACCAACTATAGACGTTCAACACTTAGGCTGTAAGTCTTATAGAAGATGTATAGGAATTGAGCCACGAACTTGTTTCGCAGAATCTTAAATGAAGACATCGTGTGATGAATAAAACTGTATTTCATATAGAAAGACATTAACGTGACCTATAACTATGAATTTTTTAACTAACCCCTTGTGTTTACTAGAATCAAAATGAAAACAGTTTCTTTTTGCTAAAAAAATTGAAAATATCTTTTGTTTAGCATGTTTTAATAGCGAAGATTTGATTGGTTGAGACTGGTCAGTTTCATATTTTAATATGATATGAGGTGAAAGACTCAATTTTGAATCGTCAGTTTTGATCAAAATATCATCAAACCGTAAACATTAAAAGTCATGATGTATGACTCAAAAAGCTGTTGACTCTTGCCAAATCAATAAGGATTACCCCCCTCCCCCCCGCCCCATGTAACCGAGTTTTATCAGAATAAAATGTTATGGTCATCGAAGTGGACATACGAAAAAAAAAATTAATCGATACCATATACTACATGTACGTGAGGATTTCTGCGAGATATTACCCTCTGAGATTTGAGGAAAGAAGTACTCCCTTTTCAATTAACCCGGGTTTTTAACCTTTTTTTTTATTTAACTAGGATCAGAACTTGGTCTTGGTATAACAGGTGTGAAAAACTGAAAAATTAAGAGCCTTGTCAACTATACAGAAGGCTGGCCTATAGCTTGCATAGACATCGTTATACAAATGCCTGGTTCAAGTAACATATCTTGTACCAACCATACCAAACCAGGGAGTTGTTAACTAAACTTCCTTTCTTCCCATCAAATTCATTTCATGGTGTATTGCGTGATGGTGTTTAATAAAACATACCTTCTTTTACACTTTTGGGGATTTCGAAATATTTATTCCGGATATATATTGACGAGGACAAATAAGAGACATATCTGTAAAATAAATTGGAATACTTAAACCCACTCTTGAATTCGCATATTTATCTTAATGATTATATACCTATAAGTACAAAGCTACCACATCTTTTGAAATATATGTCTGCCATTGCTGTAACGATGCCTACATTATATGTGTATTCCTATGGCTGGTTCGTATTTGTTCAAAGGTAAATATTGGTATAAAAAATGGCATGCATTCTGATGCAGAAAGCAAATAAGTTGTAAAGCCACGCCTATAATATTCAGTAGGCTACATTTAAAACGTATATATATATATATAGCAGATTGTAAATACAATCTCTCCGTGATTTCAAAATTGAAGAGTTTGATGCAACAAACCTTTAGTCAGCTATAGATACAGACGAGACGGTTCCGACATGTGGATACTCGTCACCATAGGCATTGGTGCTTTACGGTACGCGAAGAATACTGGTTCTTGGCTGTTTTTTTTTTTTTTTTTGTTGTTGCTCTTTTACAGATGACTGCTTCATTGGTTTTTATGTAAAGGCCACAGATTTTGATAAAAGCCACAGATGATAACCTTCTTTACCAGACTTACCCACGTGTAGGAGTACAGCAGCAATGAGTACTGCGTACAAATAGAATTACCCTTGGGGTCTATCCATACAGACTCAATCAAAAGGTTTGGCAGGTCATGCACTTACGTCGTTTGTTGATATAAGTTTATTAACAGTAGTAAGGTGTGCAAGATTTAAGCGTGAACGCTCGGTTCTATTATGGAACGCGAAAACAGAAGACTTCGCCTCCAAAAAACTTTCTGAAGGGCGCCGTTGCTATACAAATCACGTTATTTACGAATTTTACATCCCCGTTGCTACAAATCTGGACGTTGTTGACGATTGTTACACGGTTGTCCAGTTGACGTCACAAATCAGAAAAGTTGTTAACGAATATAGTGATACTTTAAAACCACAGTTTTGCATGTTAAAATCGGGGCCTTTTAACTTCAACCCCGTGGGGCGTGCTCTGTGACTACTTCTACATTATAATACAGTCTACCACAGAGTGACACGTGACTACGTATTTCTAACAAAGTCTATTTCAACAATTCGCTATAGAACGTCCTGCTTGCGTTACATGCTAGCTTACTTTCGGCAACAGTAATTATAAAAAAAATATACTTGGGATTATGAGATTCACGTGACACCCTAGTGTTGGCTTCGGATGACCCCGAAAGGTCGAATCACACATGCAAAAGAAACCTGTGATCGATCAACCAAACTATACCTATACTTGAGGAACTGAAAGCGTGAACTGTATATATGAACAATAACATGGAGCTATCAACGAAATAGATCCATGATATGAAGGAGTATCACAAGCCCAGATCTTAATCCGCATTAGTAAATAGGAATATTTGTTTTTTTTTCAGCTTGGCATAGCCTGTGTGGTATAGGCTAACAACTAACAGAGAAATCATTAGGCGCTCAAAAAGAGAACACGAAAAACAAAACTACAGTATCATATGAATGTCTCCCGAAAGGAAATCAGGACGGTATTGAAGAACATAGCATGCATAGACTCTGGATGTGTGACCTGATTAATACGCAGATTACATTGCAAGGGTCCTACCTGTACCGCGTAAGTCACAGGGCCCGGGGTTCTACTCGTAATGCGTAAGGTTGGCATACAGTTTTGAGTAGTCGAATGAGAACTTTATTTCAGACTACATTAAAAAAAAATACGTGTGTTCCTTTATACGTCTTCTGTCGTGCAAGCATTTAATTTCGTTATGGATATATTTCCACTTCAGAAAAAAATAGAAGAAATAAACTAGGCTCGCCATTACTAAAAGAGACGATGTGAGAATGGGTGAAGGAGTGGGGTGAAGCTTGTTCTGACCACACTTCATTGGATCTATTGCCATTAGGTTTAGGTTTTAGGCCATAGGTTTAGATCCTTTCCGCCATGGTGGAAAGGCTCGAAATCCATGGCGGAAAGGTACATTTGAGGGATTGATTTTACCCTGGTGTACAGGAATGTATCGGTGAAACTTTCTTTGAAGCGCGTGGAAGGATACGTAGGTACATCGTCTTCAAATGTAATAGTTCGCTGGATAGACTGAATTGTAGTAAATACAAGAATGGGGAATTGATACACAGTCTTTAATGTACAGATTGATAATTGATTAAATAGTTTTAATTGTAAGTTCGTAAGAGTCGATACACTGTCTTCAAATTTAATATATAACAGTTGGTTAAATAAATCGAAATTAAATAAGGATGATTGTTTATTAAAACTATACCGATTCTGATTTTTGATTTAAAAGGCCGATTTTTTGGATGTTGCGGGACTAGGGAGTGTGAAGCGAAACAACATACAGTGCATATAGGCCCACAGTGCACCCACAATAATGTGCTCTTTCCGCCATACAAAAAGTGCTTTACCGCCATCGGGATAACATGACGGAATGGCACTTTTCTATGGCGGAAAGAGCACATTTTCTATGGCGGACCCCAATTTCAGAGGGTAAAATCTCAGAGAGGGAGGAGAGGTCCAGTCAATAAATGTTACATATCAAAAAGATATTCTCTATAACCAAATGCCAAATGGTTTAGTGGATGTTTGTTAAAACAAATTAAATACATCGATATATACATGTTGTATACTCTTGTTACGAATAATTGTCATAACGACGACGATGTTACGTCATTAATGATGACCTATTATATCATAGCGTTTTCTATCTACCTTAGTCACAAGTTCATTGTTACAGCGGTAGAATATATCAAGAGCTCTTGAATGGATGCAGCCCACCATTCCAAAATGGTGTGAACGGATCAAATTGTTGTGACCGGCTAATATATCTATACCTATAGTCGTATACAGTATATTGGAAACAATTTTCAAAACGCTATATTGATGTGACCGAGACCTGTACAATTAATAACGACGCATAAAGTCCTGTTTACACTTGAAGGTTAACTTTCTTAATTCTTCTGACAAAATTAAAGAAGTATCAAATTTATTTCCACCGCATCAAAAACAAAAAATAATGACCGTAATAATAAGACGATATACTGTGTATTTCTACACTATAGGGGTGAAATGTACGTACACTATATAATAGATTCAGTGCATGAAAAGTCGTTCTCGGAGAGCAGGCAGATTGTATAGTATTGGTCGGTTACAGTATTTAGAGGACAAACCCCAGTTGAGAGTTCTTAGTTGGTACCATCAAAATTGTAACGACAACTTACCTGACGGTTTACCGAATAAGCAGAAGAGCATTATTGTAAAATCCTTTCAAACGACGGAAAGGTCAAATGTTGATCTTCCAACACCGTGTAGAAAAGCAATATCCATGCCAAGTAAGTATAATCAATCATCCCCCCCAATCACACAACACATACTTGCGTTGAATAACAGTATGAATACACAGCTACATACGCAGTTGTGTATACCCTTAACTATATAAAGGGCTGTTATGTACAGTCTGGTGTGAGTAACGTGTGTCTTCGATTAACCTATACCGTTGAAGTGAGGAGTCGAGGAGTTAGTTCATGGCTGAGTGAGTATTACATAATCTGGCATTAGCGCGAAAGGTCAACAACACAAAAGAAAGAACGCCTTGAACGATGGGTAGCATTATTGACAGGCACCTGCTCGCGATGAACGTAAACAGTCGGAACCCAGTGTTAATAAGTTATAAGCCGTAACCACTCACCTTATATATACGGTATATCGAAACGTAAAAGGTATCGTCAAAATGTTAAGATCTCTCGGCAACTTTCAACCATATATGGGTCGAATTATCGATCACTAAATATTTTAACATTGCAGGGCCACAAATTGATCAATTCATTATTTATTCATTCACATAATAAATTCATTTGTAAATCCATCACTTAGTTATGGAAACGTAAAGAAGATTTTTTTTGTTATTGTCGAAAGCGTAACAAATTCTAAGCATTATAAACATTCTGCTGAAATTTGCTAGCAATTCCCACATAGCGTTATATAGAAATATTGATCATTGACACAGATTGCGCAATAGTTGAACTTGAGGCAAACAGCTGATGTGACGTCATAGTTGCACACCGGGCAGCAAAATGGTTTCCTTTTCTTTAAATTTGTTTTGACCTTGGATTGGATATAGACTTACAACTTGTTCTAAGTGGATGGAGAGTTAATAATTAGCCAATGACTATACATGTAGTGTGTTCATATTGAGATGCATCCTTAATTTGAAGTGGTAAACTTGGATGTTAACTTTATAGAAAAACATAAACGAAATGGTCACTGTGATTATATTTCACCACACCAGCTTGCTTCAAGTTCACTTTTGAGTTCAATACGTGCCAACTTCAAATGCTGTTATCTCAAAGACCGTACTCAGAATTGGGATATGATCGCAACTATACGTATATGGTAAAGTAGCATTGAGGCCTTGAGGGGTATGAAATAAGGTGTGAAGATACTATATGTGTGAAGATAACTATATGGTAGGATGATCATATAGTGATGAAAAGTTACAGATCGGACCGATGCAGCTGCATATATATTTATGTTAATTGATGGTAAATACGACGGATTGTTGCCATGGGTTCACACGTGCGACTGTTATATAGAAAACGGGTGAAGACATGTGTCAGGGATGTAGAGATGTGTTAGATTCCTCCCGTCATTAATCATATATCAATCAATAGTTTATTACGTACGGTATTGGTGTATATGCAGCTGGAAATGCAAATGATCAAACTGCACGCACATGAAGCCGTTAACCAATCCCAAGATAAATGCAATTCAAAGAAGTTAAAAAAGTGAATCGACATATTGACATAACTATATTCAAGCACAAAGTTACATTGGGGTTTTCAATTTATCAATCATGATTTGAAATTCCAAAATGGTTTCTTAATTTCCCAGCCACATTACCAATAAGTTAAGCGATAAAGAATATGGTAAAGAACATGGTAAAAAACGGATGAATGGGTTGTTCTGATGGGTGCATGGTGAACATTATGACATACGTAATTGACGTTACACAACCTAGTCAAGTTAGTCAACCTCACGTCTCACACTATGAGTGAGGGCCCTGAGGGGTAGGTAGTAGTCCAAATAACATATATAGGCTTAGTGATTCTATTGTTACATTTAATTATGTGAAACATTAAATAAAACACGTCACACAATAATATTTTACAGTTTTGACAATCTTTGACAGCAAAGTTCTTTCACAAATAAGTTTCGGAGTTTTCAACCAACCTTTGACATCCACGGATGATAAATATCGTTCTTATACTCACAAAGGTGGCGCTATACACCAAGGTCTATGACCTTTGACCCTCAAAGAGAGGGTCTGTTCTTGAACTAAGTTGAAATGAAAGCTGAAACATTACTAAGTATTATGAAGCTCTTGCAAGTTATCCAAACTAATCCGTTTCCACGATTTTTTCGGCCGTTGACCTCTAGTGACCTTGAAATGACATTTGACCTCTACAAAAAGCAACATGGTTTTTGTACTTTATAATACGGTGCATCTACTATCCACATACCGTTACTAACACAATGACAATCATATTTTCTAAACATTTGGAGTAATCGGGATTACAAGCCAAGTTATAACATACGTACATACATACATACAAACATACACGCATACATACATACATATATATGTACATAGATTAACTTGTCATCGTGAACTTACCAGGCCTGCAGAACTTTGCATGGATGTACCATGTATTCCCTGCAAGGATTCTCCAGCGATGTATGACCACGCTGGACTGTTTACCAGTACTTTTTTCTTTTCTTTTTTATTATTGTCATATTTAATAAGGGAAGTCCTGCTCATGTACTACATCGATACACTTTACAAGGAATTAAACCATTTTCACAATCTTATATACATTAATCATCAACACAACAGGCAAAAGAAAAAAAACTGATACACAATGACGATTCGACAAACCGTTTCAAAACATTCGAGGACTGAAGCTGCTGAAATGAGCATACTATCCTTCGAATATCTATATTTTATAGGATGAAAAGGAATGATAAATCCCTTGCTGAGAACATGGAGGTAGATGATCTCCATACTGAGAACTACTTGCCAGAGAGCGAATCTTTCACATAATGACATGTATGAAGATCTTTTCATACAATGATACGTATATAGAACACAATGAGAAAAGGCCACCGACGTATTTGTCAGATACTAATATAGAGCTTATACGAAATACCAGTCAAAATAGACTTACTGTACAACCGGCCGACAGTGGCAGACATCTTTACGGAATGATTCGAAACAGCCGATTCATAGCCCGCAGAATTGATGAGATGTTTTGACACTGTAACGCGATCTAATAACGGAAAATATTGCTTGGGCACATCATCCTTATACTGTTTCCGAAAGATGAACCACACACAGGAAAGGCTGACACTTCAATCGGTTTATACGTCCTTCCTTCGCACGACATGGAAGGACTAAATATCGGTTGGATGATAACTTGCGGTATTTTGTTTTTATTAATACCTGAACATGTGTGAAGCCATGTAGTCCTCAAGCAGCGTTGCTTTTAGCAGCGGATAGCTAGCGCCACACAGTTGATCTGTGACATACAGTCGATATGTTATGTCTTGCTCATCATTAGGGGTCAATCGAAGAAATACTAGACAATAAAGGACAACTGCGCGTGCGTCGTAGCGTAACTAATCCGTAGCGGAGAAATTTCGTACGGGTCACATCCCTGTTACGTACGGTCGCTGAGCTGTGTATTCGTCGGTTGATGAGTTGCTGTCTGTTAGCTAATACAACAGTACTGGAAGTCAAGATCTATTCGAATGTGAATCGCTTTCACTCGTTGCTGACTAGTGCTCGTTTATGGAGTATAACTACACTGAGATTTGCATCACTGTCCCTACGATTTGAAGCAGACGAAGACAAAGAGATTACCGCGTCTATAGTTTTGGCCAAATCGTTTGTAATACTATTTTGCTCGTGTGCAAACTGTACATGCCTGAGGGTCCGTTTCTGCCTACCACAAACGTGTTTGCCCACTGTATTTTACATGCCCGATGATCTGTCCGATACAAACCTAGTATCAATCGAAAGCGCTGTCGCGGGCGTTCCGTCTGGGCAGTACAGCAAATAGATACGGGAAAATAGCTTTGTGAAAAAGAAAGGTACACTAGGCTGTTCATACAAGGGTTTTAGCAAGACTAACCGCATACGTGCATAGAGGGATGCGGGGGAAAAAAAGAAAAGCAAAGGAGTTAACAGTTAAACCGGGCGTAAAGACAGGTTCATTAAAGGCCTAATTTGTAGTCAAAATATGCCTCAGAATTCATCATTTTTGACGTCTGAGTGTTAATTTTTCCTGGAGACGGAGGGGGGGGGGCGGAATCCACATACCGGTAGACCAAACATCGACAATAGTCAACACATAATCACTGCCCGTGGAAATAATGATCTGCTCTAGGAGGCAAGGCGGGGGAGGGAAGGGGGTAATTGTAGTTCACACTCGCTTTGCTAGTCATGAATTCCCCCAAACAAATCTGTCTAGCGCCCCTATGTAAGAAATGGCCCTTTTTACGGAACGCGATCAACAAGCATTAGGCTATGACTGGATAGCACTTTTCCATTGCTTATAATTTTCTAAACAGTGTTCCCTTATTCATATACTTCTATGCGTTATAAAGTTGTCGGCTACTTCGGGGTATTTCGTTTCTTTAGTCCTTCATTGTCTGCGAAGATTACGACGATTGTAAAACCATGTTTCGGTTCTGAAACAGGGCAGGCGCC
>KN884221.1:17036-42473 GCA_000934455.1 Apostichopus parvimensis
ATGAGAGACACAATATATGCGTAATGAGAGACACAATATATGCGTAATGAGACACAATATATGCGTAATGATAGACACAATAAATGCGTAATGAGGGATACAATATATGCGTAATGAGACTTTTGGAAGGCAGCTATATACCTCAAACAGCTTGCGTCAGGTGTGTGATTAAGTTACAATTTCCCAGGCCAGATGCTAGCCTTGCTAGGTAACATTGCTTCTCAGGCCACTGCCCTTTGACCACTCCCAACGTAGGGAGGATTTAGAGGTCAGTTGTGGGTCGAGATTCCGTCACAAGGGTCAGATGTCAATTATAGGCCATTGGTCAGGTAAAGGTCAATTTGTCGGTCACATACGTGTGTCTTTTTTCGACGGAGTCAGCCGTTTGCTGATATACCATTCATTTCTACCCATTCATTTCTACATGATGCAACAAGACTTAGCCACGAGATGAAGATATGAAGAAGACGAGGAGGTCAGAACTCACCCGCGATGGAGACATTAAAGCTGCACTCGTCGAAGTTCCCCGCCGGGTCAGTGACAACGCACATCACCGTCACTTGACCGTAAGGCAGAAGTGATCGAGCAGGCAAATTGCATGTGACGTATTCTTCACCGCTATTGTCGAACGTCATAGTCGGAGGCAAAGTAAAATTCAGGGTCGACGAAGTTGAGGGCAGCACTAGCCTGATATCTGAAGGGCAGTCTGTAAAGACGGGCGCTTGCCGATCTGTGGAAGGGTGCACAGACAATGGAAAAGAGGATGAAGGGGGCATAATGAGAGGATTAAGACCAGCTGATAAAGGCCTACATCACTTAACCCGCTTTCATAAAATCTTATATCTGAATTCCCAACTGTGTTGTACTTGTAAGTTAACCTATAACTTTATTCATTTACACACCTGGGGTGCATGTACAGGCAATGCAATGGTCTGACCAGGACTTAAGCTAGCAAGTTCTGTACCTCAACTGATAGATCACTGTGTTGCTGTACATGCAATTTAGTAGTAGTAGTAGATAGTTAATATGGGTGAAGGCTCCAGTGACAAAAAGCAATACACCTCCTATCCCCCCTTCACGACCCCAACACCATGTCCCATTTATTTGTTAAAATCATGAACATACCTTCCACAATTACAACAAAACTGCAGGTGGACATTTGGCGAAAAACATCGACAGCTGTGTAGGTCACTGTGGTGGATCCAATTGTGAAGTTCTGGCCCGGACTATAGTTTGATGTCACCTCCTGTATGAGTGTGTTGTCGGTGGCAACTGGTTCTGTCCAGGTCACATTGGAAGAGTAACTAAGGTCAACATCCGTTTCGACAACAATAGTAGTGTTCGGACAGGATGTGAACACTGGCGGAATCTTATCTGGTTAATGAATGGAAAGAATTCAGATGAACCAATGGAAGATTACAACAAGTGAACTACAGGCAGCAGCTTACAGTCAAAACAACAGAACTACAGGCAGCAGCATACAGTCAAAACAACAGAACTACAGGCAGCAGCATACAGTCAATACAACAGAACTACCAGCATACAGTCAAACAACAGAACTACAGGCAGCAGCATAAAAGTACAGTTAATTATACCGCAAATATACTTAATGACCAAGGGTACAAATTTACCTGTGATGCCGATATAGAACCGGCATTCTGCGCTGTTGCCGCTGGGATCCACCACACGGTACAAAACTTCT
This sequence comes from Apostichopus parvimensis, assembly GCA_000934455.1. NCBI lineage: Eukaryota > Metazoa > Echinodermata > Holothuroidea > Aspidochirotida > Stichopodidae > Apostichopus > Apostichopus parvimensis. Next base: position 18,739 of record KN884221.1, read on the forward strand.
GTGACACCAGGCATCAACAGTATTGGACTGCTATGAGTCTGGGTGACGGTTTCCATACCGGAATTGTCGGATATGATGGGCTCTGTCCAGTTCACGGTTACGTTTAAATTAATTGGATCAGGTGCGTAGCTGATATTCATGGGACAACCTTCGATTACAGGTAGTTCGTTATCTGAAATATAGAAAGATATCACTCGAAAAAGTTACCCCATGTTTTTTTTTTGGCATTTTTGCTTTGATTTTTTTCGAAAAGCTATTACTGCACGCCTCCAAAGGAAGTAAAAAGGTTTCCTTCTTCTGTAGCACAATCTGCTATCGGAAAGTTGCTTTATTTATAAAGAGCTTTGGTCAGGTTCTACAATAGGGTTTGGAATAAGTTTGTCGTTGGTTTATTAAAGTGAAATCCATCCTCACTTATCATAAGGACATGAAGAGAAAAAAACACAAAAAGGAGCAAAGCCAAAACAGAACTGCTTCACGTTTTGTCCCATGTGTGGCAAAGTTATCACACAGATCAGTGTACTTTTCCCCAAAAGAAAAACAATAATTTTTGCAAAATTCTGACAGCAATTTGATAATTCAAAGCTGACGTACATGTCCGCTACAGGATGAAGCTTAATCTTACTTGACACCTGTATCTTAAATTTTATTTTCTATTTATATTTTGATAGTCTTATTGTTACTAATTTTCGGCTGTAATAGTTTGGTATTTTAGTTTTATTGTATGCTGTCATATTTTATTGTTTTCGTCTTTAATTTCTGAATTTTATTGCTTAAATAATTATTATTAGGATATTTGTTTATTTTTGTAATGTTTATGATGCAATATTGTTAGGCCGTAATATTTTTAAGCCGTAATAATTAATAAGTTGTAATATTTTATGCGATTTTGTGAAGTGCTTTGAGATCATTCTTTGATGTAGAGCGCTATATAAGAATTAATTATTATTTGTTTATAATCGCTTCTTTAAAAGGGTCATAGATAGCTTATTATGACGGCCATTTTATTTCCCTTCAAATATACTCACTGTCAAAGTCGTCCATTAAAATCAACTGTGGTTTGGGTACCTCGATCCAGATTCAGTCATCTATCCACTGAATATTTTTTTTTTTTTTTTTTTAATTCTACTATAATCCCCCCAAAAATGCTGTCAAATTTCATTGAAACTGCAGAACATACATTGATGACATTCCACACTATTTACCTTTGACAAATTAATTGATTGATTGATCCTTTATCGATACCGGGTCATTTCTTCAAAAGAAAACAAGTGGTATAATCTTTCTTCTTTTTCTCCCCTGTTTTTGGGATGTACCATTCCTTTTGGGGGTATTTCTTTTTCTTTTCTCTCTTTTTGCGTATGCAGAAGATCCTGTTGACAGCCGACTGTTAAAGGGTGTGAAGACTCGCGCACAAAGAAACGTCTCATGCCGGTAATCTGACCTAGTTTCGAATGAGGTGTAACAGAAGTGTTAGACACCACCATCAATCCCAGAAAATACACACAGGGCTTGCTCCCGTAGGTAAATTAGACACTAGTGTACAGTCAGTACATACAGCTACGGTCAATACCCACAGCACAGTGTACTACATGGCAGCGATAGACATCTCAGGTTTAGATTAAAGATAACAAGGTATCACGTTTCTTTACCGTCTGCATTTTGTAGCGACAAGAAGAAAACTTCATTTGCAAGCAATGGAAAGTTAACTTTTTCAGAGCGCGGCACGCGGTTTGGGGTGAGTCTTCAATGCCTTTAGTATAACTAGAAAAGTTATGCCAAATATTTGCAGCTGCACTGATAGTTATTCAACAAGGGCCGACCATGTAGAGTTCTACAGGTTACGAAGAGCACAGAAAGTGTCACAAACAATATATACTGACCTTGGATGAGAACCGTGAACGTACAGTTGGCCTGGTTTCCGACCGAGTCCGTGAAGGTGTAGACGACGGGCGTCGTGCCGATGGTGAAGTTGTCGAACGGTTCGTGGGTGCTAGTCACCGTCACTCTGTTGCTCTCACTTTTGGCCACTGGTTCCCTAAAGAAGACACTGTTGTAGTTCAGTCCTGGCAGAGCAGACTGTATTACCATGTTGTTGGGGCAATTTCTTATCCCTGGAGGGGTAGTGTCTGGAAGAAAAAGCAATAGGGTAAATAAAAATGAAACCATCCTTGAAGTGGCGATAAACCAATTTTCCGTTGAATATCGCTTTTCGGGTCCGAGAGGAGGGGGAACCACCTCTTGGAGAGGCAAAACCATCTATTTTTGGGGGGGAGGGGAGGAGCGGGGGGGCTGAGGGATGCAATTTTTTGTTTCTTTTTGCTATGCGATATCAGATGCCTTTTTCTCTGAGGGTTTCCCCCCCTTTGTGAAGCATTTTTGCTATGGGATACCGGTTGAGTTATCCCTCAAAGTTTCTTATTTTGTAATTTACCTAGCACTGTGACGATGAAAGAACAGACGTCTTGATTGCCGGCAGCGTCTCTTGCGAGGTACGATACCGCCTTGCTACCGAGGTTCATCTGGCCCGGAGGTATGAAGGACTGGTAGAAGAAGGTCACGTTGACGTTATCCGTTACCGTGGGGATAGTCCAATTGGCAATTCCAAAGACTTCTCCAGGTTCTTGACTTATGGCGAAGTCAGTTGGACAAACCATAATGGACGGTGGCTCACGGTCTGAGGAACAAGAAAATTGTCCAACGATATCATTTTTGTACTTTTTCTTGTGCGAATATATTTGATACGTTTCTCTTCTTTCTTGGTCGATTGATTTGCCAATCTTTTGGTGGATCCGTTGTTCGGCCAACGCACCAAGTGACTGAAGGATCATTATCAATAGCAGTGTGAGCAGAGGGAAACCTTTCTGTGGACTACAACTGCTCAAAAAAAATGCAGTCTATCCTTACCTCTCTGATTGCAGAAACTACCCGGGGGTATGATTCACCAGCTGGGGTGATTCAGTAAACAGATTCTCGTCAAATTTAGTAATGGCTGTGAGTGCTTACCTAGCTTAACCATGTAACAGTGACGACAGCTTACAAACCATTTAATGAACCCAGTGACTTATAGTGATTACGATACATAAAATGCTATCCAGTGACTGTGTTTACAACACAAATAAATGAACATACCTAACAGCTAGTCCAAGTCAGTGACTGTGTTTACAACACAAATAATGAAAATACTTAACAGCTAGTCCAATACAGTGACTAAGTGTTTACAACACACATAATGAACAAACCTACCTACTAGTCCAAGTCAGTTACAGACTGTTACAAAACACAATGAATATGCCTAGCTACTAGTCCAATACAGTGACTAAGTGTTTACAACACAACTAATGAACAAACCTATAGCCACTAGTCTAATCCAGTGATTGCTTACAACACACACACAATGAATAACAATAGTGACTAAGTGTTTATGACAGACGTAATAAACGAATATATGAATAAATGAATATATGAATGATAATCTGAAGGAGTAAGGTCCCATCAACTCACCATCCACTAATCCAATCCAGTGACTGCTTACAACACACACACAATGAACAACGATAGTGACTCAGTGTTTACGACAGACATAATAAACGAATATATGAATAAATGAATATATGAATGATAATCTGAAGGAGGTAGGTCCCATCAACTCACCATCTACCGTCACGTTGAAGTCACATGATGCCATATTTCCCGAGGGGTCGGTGGCGACGTAAGTCACCGTTGTCGTGCCATCTGGAAATGTTTCCCCTGGGTTGTAGGTGGAGGTCAGCGTAACGAGATCATTGTCGGTGGCAGTAGGGGGTGCCCAAACAACAGTGGCAAATACTTCCCCCAAATCCATACCGATATCCATATTGACAGGGCAGTTACTGATGTTGGGCTTAAACGGATCTGAAAACATCATAAAGTATTATTCCAGTGGGGTACGATGTAAGGAGAAAAGTATTGTAGACAGTGCTGGACAGTGCCGGACAGTGCTGGACAGTAATGACAGTAACAAATTATGCCGATTCTTTGCAAGATGATTGTTAACCGACTTACCCCACCCGTGGAATGTTTCACTTCAAACCAAAAAAGAGGTTTAACCCCTGGTCGACCTCGCGAGAGGTCCTACGGGGTAAAATAATAAGTTTGTTTTTTTCTTGGAAAAGTTGTCTATCTTCGATCAGGGAATTGCTGGTAAAATGAAGTCTTATATAATTACATTGTACAGATAGCCAAAAAACATACTCGAGGTTTTGAATTGATTTGAAGTGAAACATTTTACTGTGAACACTCTTCCACAGAACAACAACAATCAACATGTCTAGACTTGGTAAAGGAGGAAAGGGGACTGGGAAAGGGAGGGCGCCAAGCGGCACCGAAAAGTGTTGCGTGATAACATCCAGGGTATCACCAAAACCAGCCATCCGTCGTCTTGCTAGTCGTGGTGGAGTAAAACCCCGTTGAATAATGTCCACTGGGAGATACTTGCCCATGTAATTTATTTTCCCTGTTAGCGGTCAGCCAGTAAAAAGCCAGAATTTCATGGTCTGGTTAATTGAACATAACCTAGTTTGCACAGCTAATCAACCCATCAATTACTCCAGGAAAGTGGATCACAGTATTAAAGCAGTCTGAAATGTGATCACTGCAAAATCCTGCAAAAGTTTTGACTTTTCCTGTTGATTTATATCCCGGAGCTGTCCGTTTATGCTCGCAAGGGTTCTCCGTACGCAGCAGAGTTTCATCAAAATAAAAAAATGTTTTGTAGAAACATTTCTCTCGTATGGATAACAATTGGCTTGAACTATTATAAATGCAAACATTTTCTACCTCAATTGTTTGTTATGACATTCACTTTGCTATTGCTATATAGATACATCCACAAAATATCACCAGCTTAGAATCCTTCCTTTTTTTTTTTCAACGAGAATACATCATGCCCCAACAGAGCAATGTATTAATAGGAGACCTTTCAATCTGAAACATTTTCCCCTAGTAAAATGATCAAATTTTTGTCCCCATATAGCATCTATTTCAAACATCAAACATCAATATTAATCTTCAGTTCAGTAAGAAAAGTACTGCAATTTGTTCTGAAAATTAAATAAGGTGAAATTTACCAGTTATTACAATCTTGGTTATACAACAGAGAAAGCTGACAAGAATGCATCCTAAACACCTCACCCCCACCCCCACCCCCCAGACCCCCTCCTGCCAAGTTTATCCACCAATCCTTGAAATCAGTGACCCTTCCCCTTGCCGCCGAGACTGTCGTCCTACGGTCTACGGATGAAACGGTTCTGAGCTAGCTCAAAACGCCGTCATCACTCACCCACAACGGTTATGGTAAAACTGCAGGAATCCTCGTTTCCAGAAGGGTCCACAACAAGATACGTGACATCCGTACTGCCGATTATGACCGTTATTCCTGAGGGTACGTTGGAGGTCAGGACATAGCCGGGGTCATTCTCTGTGACGGTCGGTGCCACCCAGTCGACCCTCAAGGAAAGCGATAGTACATCTACCTCTAAAGTCATGTTAACCGGGCAGTCGTTCAGCACTGGTGGTTCGTCATCTGTGTCAAGTAGAATTTCAAAGGAATGTTATTAAACGGCGTAGCGGTCTTCTTAATTGTAAATTTAAATCCTCCTGTCGTCCAGATATAAAAAACACAAAACAGCCACTCATTTCCCGACAGATTCTTCCCCTATTGAGCGAACGGTCCCACTTATACAACAATAAAGGAGTTTACCCCTGTTCGACCTCGCAAGAGGTCCTACGGGGGATAATATTTAAGTTTTGTAGAATAGACAATGGGAAAGTTGTCCCACTTATAAAGTGGTGTTTTATGGTATATGTAATACACAAATCTATGTTGTTTTTTTCTTTTCACTTTTTAGCTTTTTAGTTATGTAGACAAACAAGAAAATACGTTTTTAACTTCATGGCAAACACTGCAAACTACAGTTTCTATCTTTCCGTTAACAGATGTAGAGAACATGTGAAGGAACCGTCCAAAACCGGATTCCCAAACATCTGCTGGGGAGCTACCTCCCACTTGTGGCCTCAATTATTTGTGGCCTCATCAAGCCTAAATGGGATGGGAACACCTGACAACAATTGGCTCCCCTGATGTTTCTGTTTTAACTTTTTTGCTATGTAATACCTTATTCCCCCAGATACCTTACTCCCTGAGCATTGCCCCCTTTGTGTAGTATCATTTTGCTATGTAATACCTTATTCCCCCAGATACCTTACTCCCCGAGCATTGCCCCCTTTATGTAGTATCATTTTGCTATGTAATACCTTATTCCCCCAGATACCTTACTCCCCGAGCATTGCCCCTTTATGTAGTATCATTTTGCTATGTAATACCTTATTCCCCCAGATACCTTACTCCCCAAGCATTGCCCCTTTATGTAGTATCATTTTGCTATGTAATACCTTATTCCCCCCAGAAACCTTACTCCCTGAGCATTGCCCCCTTTGTGTAGTATCATTTTGCTATGTAATACCTTATTCCCCCAGATACCTTACTCCCCAAGCATTGCCCCTTTATGTAGTATCATTTTGCTATGTAATACCTTATTCCCCCAGATACCTTACTCCCCAAGCATTGCCCCTTTATGTAGTATCATTTTGCTATGTAATACCTTATTCCCCCAGATACCTTACTCCCTGAGCATTGCCCCCTTTGTGTAGTATCATTTTGCTATGTAATACCTTATTCCCCCAGATACCTTACTCCCCAAGCATTGCCCCCTTTGTGTAGTATCATTTTGCTATGTGATACCAGATAACATTTATTCCCCGAGTCTTCCATCCTCACCAATAACAGTAACATTGAAGGCACAATACTCCTCATTGCCGGCAGCATCCATGGCCGTATAAACGACTTCCGTGACTCCAATCAAGAACTGGGAATTGGGAGCGTTGGTCGTCTGAACCAGAGGTGTACCCGATTCATCCGTGGCCACCGGTGCGGTCCAGTCCACAGTAGCAAAGGGCCGGCCGGCGTCTGTTGGGGTCGCAATGTCACTGGGACACCCACTGAATACAGGATTCGTGCCATCTGAAATGATATAATAACATATTTCCTTTCGATATCATCCAAACTTTTATCTTGCCATCTATCATAGCCCCCTCACTCCCCTGATCCACATCCCGGCAGATTAAAATACGATTCCCTTCAGTGGGACTCAAGGCCTGGATCTTCAATATCTATACCGATATTAGGATACGAAAATTATGTAAAACTTCAGAAAAAAAACTTTGCAAAAATAAGGGACTTTTCTGCCAAAAAATAAGTGCAACACTGAAGAAAAGTTCCACTCCCGATGACGACAGTAAGATACTAGTGCACAGTGTCCATTTTTTGGTCATGTGAAGAGAGGTGATGCGAAATAACGTGAACCAAACCACTTTCGAAACTAAAGACGCCGCCCTTCACACTAGGAGAAACCCTGCCATACTGTGTTAGTAAATATCCCAGTGCATCTTGCCGGAGTTGTCATTTTATATTTGTTGTACGAGGCTTCCACATACAGGACAAACCATCCCCTGAGGGATTCTTACCATTCAAGGTGACGTCAAATATGCATCTGACATCGTTCCCCGATGGATCCGTGAATGTATACTTGACTTCGGTCGTCTGCAGGGTGAACTCCGACCCCGGAACATGGCTCTCAGATACCGAAACGGACCCACTGTTATCGGTCGCGTTGGCGGGAAACCAACTGATGTTCTTTGAGACCTGTCCCGGCGCCGCGTCTTCCTCGATATCGCCCGGGCAGTAGTCCACGACGGGGTCTTCATTGTCTGAGTGAAAGCAGAAAGAAAAAAAGGAAAATTATCAGTTTAATTTATTGAATTAATCTATCCTTAAATGAATGATATGTAGCACATGTGCACATATATACTACAAAAATTATATACATATATATACAATCAAATACACTACAAAATTGCAGTATTTCAGAATCATCATTAAAACGTGGCAAAATTTGTTTTTATGAATTGTGTTTGTAAAATAGGAAAGCATAATCCATTATCAGGACAAATTATTAAGGAAAACCATTCAGACATTACCTTTGGGTGTCCAAAACAGCAAATCTGGTTGTTCCAATAAATATGTCAATGTTAAATAACCAAGACTGAGCTACATGTACACAGTAGGAGAGATGTGTAGGACTGTTTCATACGGTGAAATACAGCCCCAAAGTAAAAATCCATTTCTGTTATATCATAGGGCCTACCACTATTTTGATATCCATATTTTGGTTTTCCTTTTACTCTCTCTAAAACCTCTCTAAACCGACAAAAGTTTACAGCTTTTACCTATTTGGGGGAATTTCTTTACAATTGCATGTTAATTTGATGCAGACGAATAACCTCAAAAGCTGATTTGGTTTCTTTCGGAACAGAAACCTGGTCGACTCTGACGACGGAAATGCAATTATAAATATTGATGTACCCATTACCCAATGACAGATATTAACTGAGCATAATATAGCGATACTCGTTACCAGATATCGAAATTAGTTTAACACAGCATTACAATGCATCCTCTAACCAGATGTCACACACATTCACATAGTTAATATGAGTAGAATTTATATCTATCATCTTACCAAAAAAATTGTCTAAAAAAAATAGTCTAAAAAAAAAAGTCCAAAAAAGTACACGAAAGAAGCTCTTTTTAATTTGCTGTGGGACAGGTCAATCCTAAATTTACAGACAAGAGGCATAAATGTCAATTTTAAGCTTTGCGAAGAAAAAATTTATCTTGCAGGGAGAAAGCTCATGTACCAACAACTGACTGTTCTGATGACAAATTTGGCAAATGTTAAGCAATATCAACGAAAACTAGTTATTTTTAAAAAATATCACTCTACAATGCTATGTCGGACTCACTCATGCTTAGTATCGCACACACTTTACACACTTTACACACTTCACACTTATAAAATATATATAACAAGATACAGGGAGAAGGCTGTTAAAAACCACTCAAATCACTCACCGACCACGGTAACGGTGAAATTACAGACGGTTTCTAGACCAAAGGAATCAGTAGCTGTGTAAATAACCTCGATAACACCGATGTCAAAGAGGTCACCCGAGGAACTCGTGGACGAAACTGATGGCGGGAGGTTGTTATCGGTGGCCGTGGGCTCTACCCACATCACTATAGCAGTGGCGAGTCTTGGAGTGTTTGTCACCAGTGCGTCATTGGGACAGTTGCTGAACTCGGGTGGGATGGTATCTGAAATGAGAATAAGTAGACCGTGTCATAATTGTGGCTCTGTTTCTACCGGCTGACGAGCTGATTGAGAAAAGAGGTATCGTTTTTACAATTAAAAATTAAACTAAAACTATTATTGACAGAATATTACATATAGGGAGAATGATATTACCAACATACTACAGTGTACTTAAAGGAGCCGGTCACAATATTACCAACCTACTACAGTGTACTTAAAGGTGCAGGTCACAATATTACCAACCTACTACAGTGTACTCAAAGGAGCCGGTCACAATATTACCAACCTACTACAGTGTACTTAAAGGTGCAGGTCACAATATTACCAACCTGCTACAGTGTACTCAAAGGAGCAGGTCACAATATTACCAACCTACTACAGTGTACTTAAAGGAGCAGGTCACAATATTACCAACCTACTACAGTGTACTTAAAGGAGCAGGTCACAATATTACCATCCTACTACAGTGTACTGAACGGAGCAGGTCACAATATTACCAACCTACTACAGTGTACTTAAAGGAGCAGGTCACAATATTACTATCCTACTACAGTGTACTTAAAGGAACAGGTCACAATATTACCAACCTTCTACAATGTACTTAAAGGAGCAAGTCACAATACTACAGTGTACTTAAAGGAGCAGGTCAAAATATTACCAACCTTCTACAGTGTACTCAAAGGAGCAGGTCACCATATTTCCAGACGGGTCTGAAAAGTCATACGTCACAGTGGTCACGCCGGGTCCAAAGACGGCTGGTGGTGTTTCGGATGCAGTGGTGATGACGGTCCCAGAATTATCGGTGGCAGTCGGCTCAACCCAGCTGACCGTGGCGGTCACGTTACCGGGTGACGGGGCGACTGTGTCATCGGACGGGCAGGAGCTGATGATGGGATCGTTATTATCTGCCAAAAAACAAAGAACAGTCAATAATAATCATAATAATTGTCAGCAGTTATTTTTACGACGCTTAAGCGACCACAAATGTGGGAGTAACCCTCAAGGGCTTATGGATTACAACTTAACCGTCGAGTGGCTTCCAATTCAACATTTTAATCCAAATTTGGGACTCTTACCAATTCTGAAAGTCATTTCAGATGGGGAACCGTAGATTGCTCTTGGATGAAAAACCAACCTTACTATGACCCGGCCAAGAAACGACCCCTGAACCTCTCGATGGCTAAGCCTCATAGCTTCAAATGCCACCGCCTTTATCCAATCGGCCACAGCACCGGGCAATGAAAACGAAGATTCTATAAATTGAACAATCTCTGTTTTCCTCAAACTTCCTTTGCTTTCTGTTTCAGCAAACTTTCTCAATCCACAAAAAAAAAAAAAAATTTTTAAAAATTAAATTTTCTTGAATATTCATCTCAGTTTGCCGACTGGTAAAATACGTCGATTTTTTCTTCCCGCCCTTTTTAATAGATTAGGGATGAGTCTGGAGTAAAATAAAAATCACGGAACTTTGCAAAAATTGCGGTATAGGCTCCAGTTTGCATATGCTACAGTGTGTTAGGATAATAGTTTTTGTCCCCGAGGTAGAAAAGAAATCACGGATATTCCTCAAATTCACGCAAAAAGCTCATGCCTGATAGATTAAGGCTCTGATATTCTGATTCCGAAATAGTCACCTTTCTTTTCTATTTTTCTTCATGCATGGCAGAAAGTTCAAAAAAAAAATGGAAGATACCTTACCTTGAACCCAGACTTGGAAATCACAACGAGCTTCATTGCCATTAGCATCGGTGAAGGTGTATGTGACGTTGGTGAAACCTATGTAGAAGGTATCAAACGGGGCGTGCGTCCTCGTCACCGTGACGGGAGGGAAAGTATCGGTGGCGGATGGCTCCAACCAGAATACGCTCGTGCCATTTGTCGAAGGTAGAGCGGACTGAACGATCAGTGTACGACACCCTCGGACTTTTGGGGGCTGTGTATCTACGGAGCCAGAAAAAAAAGAAAATGGAATTTCCGTTGAATAATAAAGGCATTCGGTGAAACTGTGCTGGTTTATACGAAACCTTTATCACAAGGATCTAAGCAGACATGATACTCATGCCTTGTGTTGGTATTTTTAAGGTTAAGTATGAACCCCCCACTTCCCCTTCCCCTATCTCTCTTCAAATTTCTGATCATAAAGTGGAGAGTTCCAAAAGAAATTTGATGAAGACCAGGTTTGGCCTAAATCTAAGCTTGCTATATATATATTTTACTCGTCGATGGCAATGCATTTGATAGCTTTCCACAGCAGCTTTCCTGATATTATGTCTTTTTAATGCAAGCATCAAGTCAACAGGTCTGTGATAACTTAAAACTAGCTAGAACTAGACAAAGCATTTCTTATAGGCCGCACTGACCAATAAGTTATCAGAACTTGGGTCAAAACCTACTCCATATGTTCTGTGACATTTTTGGTAACAATTGTTCATTCCAGCTTCCCCATTCCTACTCCCATTTTCAATTCCATTCATAATGCATTGAATATTTACAATAATCAGATATTACAATTGAAGAAGAGACATGATGTGCAGGACAAGTGGAACAATAAACCCTTGCGGGCTCGACGAGGTGACCTAAACTCCCTTAAATATAAGTATTAGAAAGAAATATTACAGTATATAACAGCAAATAAAACACAACCCACAAATAGAACACCCCCCCCCCACTACACAAAATGCCCCACTAAAAACTACACTTAACATCAAGTCAAGCATAACCCTATTGTATCATTGGGGAAAAGGTCATTTTAAACATCATTGACTTGTTTCTTTTAAGAAAGGACGGAAAAGTCCAGGAAAAACTAACATCGTGTGATAGTGACCAACATTGTCAAGACTGCTTTGTTTAGTAAATGTCACCCTGAGAATTTACAGAATTCAAAATCAAAAAGTAAATGAAAGGAAAACACCTAGAACTTGCAATACATTTTTGAAACAGTGGCCAGTTTAGCATATATAGGGAGTGGTGTTCCCCTGCGTAGCGAGCTATGTAAACAACCCCTGTATTAAGAAGTAATCATGTGAGAAATATTCGGCCGAAAATTAAAGTGACTGGGGATTAGTTACACAGACTATTACAGTAGGCCCAATTCCTCAACTGCAAAAAGACATTTTATTAACCTAAATGTTTACATGTTTTTTATGTTACATCATAAATTAGTCGAGAACAAAACATGTTGAATGTTATGAAGCAATGGTTCGTTGGGTTTTGTTTTTACAGAATTTACCGGGATAACATCTAAATTTGCTGAGCTATTAGAATTTATGAAAGAATGGATCAAGGCTAACATATCAAGAAGATTTAGATTTAGCATATATTAAACTTATTTTGACAACCGGAATATATTACCAAGCAATAACGTTTTTACTTAAATTTTGCCGATTGTAATTCATTAATATAAGTAGTTTACCACTCATTTAACCTGCATACATATTTATGCAAACAGTTCTTGATACCTTTCAAACAACTTCATAGTTCAGAGGTAAGGTTCAGAGGCAAAATTGTATATTTTACTGTTCAAAGAGGATCATTTTTTAAAGCACCCTGGTGAAATTTTCAAGCAATTCCTACAAAACATTATTGAGATATTGATATTTGAAAAGTGATAATTGAAAGCAAAACAGGTGTGATGTCATAGATCATGCAAACTGACAACATATTGTGTTTCAATATATATATTATTCTATGTGTCACTTTATTATTTTGACCGTGGGATTTGGACATGGGTTTCAACTTTGACCCAAAGGGGCTGTGAAGTGAACAATATTCCAAATGTCTGAGGTGCGTCCATAAATATACTCCAATCTTGGGAGTAGGAAAACTTGGATCTAAATTTTCATGAAAAACAAAAGAAATTTTGTAATTATGTTTCTATGACATCCCACACCTGTTTGCTTCAAAGTTCACTGTGGGTGAAAAAAAGTGCCAAACTTCAAATGCTGTTATTTTGAAAACGGAGCATACCGTCAGAATTAAATGCAAGACTTTCACCGGGATTCTTAGATTTTGTTTCTCTTTCACATCTGTGAAAAGCAAAATTTTTCTCTGAAATATCCTTTCAAAAGAGCAAGAATTTTGTCCAAAACTTTTTGTGCCAAACTACATGATATCATCATTCATAAATATAAGCTTTATGCAACCTGCTTACCGCCCCCTACTGTACATTAAATCAAACATCCATGACAATGGATTTTTTAAACTTTTTACTTTTAAAAAAAAAAATTTAACTTTTAAAAAAATTTTAACTTTTAAACAATTTTTTTTTTTTTAACTTTTAGTTTACTAAAGTTTAAAAAAAACAAACTTAAGTTTACAACAAACTTTTAAAAATACTAGATCTAACAATATATTATACTCCCCTAGTCGTTGACAGCAGCGTATGCTTAGAAGGCGACAATATTCATTCATGTAACTCTATGAACCATACTGTATATGTGGAAACACTGTATTGTTTACTTGCTGGCACTAAGACGCAGCTTCTTAAGAAAAGGTGGTATTTAACTGTCCGCCGAATAAATAAGACTTGGGAAGTTTAGTACACAGTGAATGCAAACATAACGTGTTCAACAATCAAAGGGTGTGTCCACTTAGGCTTGTCCTCTCTGTTCAAATATATACCAATTACCACAGCAGCCTACTTCTGATGGAACTTGCTTGATTTCACTCAACACTATCAGGTCTACAATGGGAAAGATTTTGAAGATTTACTCCCATTAAACATAGGAAATGTATTAATTGAGCTGTACTGACATATTGCAACAGTGAGTGGTAAATTTCATGTCAATATAAAAAATTTATTCTCCCACATGGATATATGTCCACAAATATCAATACTGTTTACAGTATGGTATACAGTTTGAAGTACAGTAAATAATACCGTATACAGTATGCTGTACAGTAAATAATAATGTATACAGTATGCTGTACAGTAAATAATGCGGTATACAGTACAGTAAATAATACGGTATATACAGTATGCATACAGTAAATAATAATGTATACAGTATGCTGTACAGTAAATAATACTGTATACAGTATGCTGTACAGTAAATAATACGGTATACAGTATGCTGTACAGTAAATAATACAGTATGCTGTACAGTAAATAATACGGTATACAGCTTTGCTGTACAGTAAATAGTACAACATACTGTACAGTATGCTGTACAGTAAATAATATGATATTCAGTATGCTGTACAGTAAATAATATGATATTCAGTATGCTGTACAGTAAATAATATGATATTCAGTATGCTGTACAGTAAATAATACGGTATATAGTATGCTGTACAGTAAATAATATGATATTCAGTATGCTGTACAGTAAATAATACGGTATACAGTATGCTGTACAGTAAATAATATGATATTCAGTATGCTGTACAGTAAATAATACGGTATACAGTATGCTGTACAGTAAATAATACAGTATGCTGTACAGTAAATAATACGGTATACAGTATGCTGTACAGTAAATAATACGGTATACAGTATGCTGTACAGTAAATAATTCAACATACAGTTTGCTGTTCCGTAAATAATATGATATTCAGTATGCTGTACAGTAAATAATACGGTATACAGTATGCTGTACAGTAAATAATACAGTATGCTGTACAGTAAATAATATAATGGCGGTGTAATGGCGGTGCAATATACCAGAAAATTTACGCAGATCACATGATTGCTATAATTTACCATAATAATATATGATACTTAAATGGGCTTTAAAGGGTGTGGAGACTCGCGCAAAAAGAAACATCTAATGCCGGTAATTTGACCTAGTTTCGAATGAGGTGTAACAGAAGTGTTAAACACCACCATCGATCACAGAAAATAAACACACAGCTAAGCTTGCTACCGTCGGTAATTAGACACTAGTGTACAGTCAGTACATACAGCTGCGCTCAATACCCACAGCACAGTATACAAACGATACAGCAATGGACATCTCAGGTCCAGCTAAAGATTACAATTAAGGTATCACGTTTCATTACTGTCTGCATTTTGTAGTGACACGAGCAAAACGTCACTTGCAAGCAACAGAAAGTTAACTTTTTCAGATGGCCGCACGCGGTTTGGGGCGAGTCTTCAATGCCTTTAACTAGTAAAGGATTTATCACAAAGACAACTCATCTCATTAATGGGCTGCAGCAGAGTAAGTTTGAAAATAGCAGGGATGGATTTGGCTAGAAACTGGATTCTATCAATGGTAAAATTTCATAGCTTTAGCAGCGTTTGATTGACACCGTCAACACTAGAAATGCCTGACAGTAGGCACAGTGATATACATGAATATCGTGTCACAGTGGTGGTCACCCACAAGTTTTATGCCACGAATGTGGAAACGCAAAATGAGGCACGGACAGGATTTCAGAAACTGAAGGTTCGTTTTTGATTTATATTCTTCCAAGTCTGATTGCTGTCCCTTCATTTACTTAAAGGATTGGTTCAGGTGTTTGACATGTCTATTTTGTATGAAAGAGCACAAAAAGACAAAAAGAACAGTGAAGAAACTACCATGATAGCATGCTCTGTTAAGGAGATATGACACTTTGAAGATATCAAAATTTCTTTGAAAATGACTGGTGTAGAAAGACTAACTGTGAGGGTGTGATGTCACATCCTCACTTCCTTAACATACATGTGTGAATATATTTCTTTAAAAATTATTTACATTTTTTAACACATTTGAAAATAATATAATCAAAAATTCTTCAGATGTTTAATCTCAAATACTTCCTTTGATAAATATGAGATCTCCTGACATATCTTTTGGTTGAAAGTCATGGAATCTCACAAAATATTTAGAAAAAAAAACAAAGACTTTTCAGGAATGTGAGGATGTGACATCACAGCTAGTCAGATTTCAGCAGTTTCTACACAATCTGATAAAACTTTACACAAGATATCTCTTTAACCGAAATAGATATTTGAACAGTTTTTTTCACCATTGTGTTTCTTTTATTGTCCTCTTTCATATAACATAAACATGTAGGACAACTGAACCAATCCTTTCATACCATTTCTGAGAACTTGGGTCTTCAAAACAACTACGACTTAGATTAGATCCTACTTTTGCCAAAAAAAAAAAACCGCATGCAGACCAAAAAAAAAAATTGAAAAACAATATTGAACCCACCGATGACTGTTATTGTGAACGAACAGCTGTCATTGAAATTCTCAAACTCAAACAGGAGCGTTGCCGGGGTGACCCCAATGGCAACTGCAGAGTTGTTCTCAGGATTTGCTGTTAGAGTGTAAGTCAGGGTTTGATTATAAACCATATAGCTGTACATCACTGTGGCAAAAGTCTCCCCTGGATCCACAGACTGGGTGATGTCATCGGGGCACATAACCTGGGCATTAGCGTCTGTTAGACAAAGAAAGATGCAGAGAAAGTGACCGGTAATTTCTCTTGAAACTGATAAACATACACGTTGGTCACTTGATAATATACGTCACTTGATAATATCTCTGAGAGATAAAAGCCTAAAGCTTAAATTCAGGTCTTATATAGTACAATATAGTACTGTGTATGCTTGAAGGCACATTAACACCAGTTGTGGAATCGGCTCCCAAAGGGAATAAGATTGTCTTTTGTGGTTTAAGAAAAGTTGCTCATCCATGGTGGAAATTTAGATCTTTTCTCTCTTTCCTCTCAGCAAACTGGGTCCAAAGCTATTCACACAAAAATAAAAAACCCTTCAAATATGGATGGATCCCTTTATGAAAGCATGAGTTGCCGGCCCACATGCATGGCCATTTTATTACCTAAGGTTGTAAAGACGAGAGATCCCGATAGCTATGCAGTATTGTATCACACCAGCTATCCCAGTTTGACGGTCAGAAAAACCGTATCTATAAATTGCATAAAAAATGAGGGGAAAACGCCATACATTTGCCGGCATAAAACTGCAGAGCCACTTAGGATTACATACGACTAATCTGAGCTGTCATTACAATTCTCCCACAAAAGGAAGTCCAAGGATATATATACTGTAAGCACACGCTGTACGTATATGGTGAAATAGCTAAAGCTCTTCTATGACAATTTCTGCACTTTCCAAAGTTCATTAAAGCTCAAATGGGTTCGGGCCATGCCTCTTCGGGGGAGGGGGATGGGGAAGGCAGGGGAGGGGGAGGCAGGGGAGATGATCGATGTGTCCTCCATAGAACCTTCAATGGATGGCAGGAATTGTAGATTCAGTCCATGTTCATTCTCCAACCCACCCACCTACCGACCGACCTCCCCCCCCCTTTCCCCAGCAACCAACTAAACTTAAAGCATAAAAACAAGAAAAATAAGCTTTTGGGCAGTTTTTCAAAAACAAATTATAGACAAAAACAGATCACAACTCTCTCACTCAAAAAATTCTACAGACACTCTACAGTGTACTTTGGTACATGCCCCCCACCCCCAACCCCCAGCCCCACTCTCTATGTTAAGTACACTGAAGCCAAATTAAAATGTCATTTTGGAAGTAACAACTCTGACAATGCAACTGATTTTGTATGTATCCTGTTCTTTTGACATAAGTTTGAAGTCTTTGAGATCAAACAAAGATTATCTAAGATTTATAGAAACTCTTTGGTAAAAAAACAGAACTGGCAAAAAGATTGGAAAAGTACATTAATTGGCAAAACGCTTTGTTACAGTAAATTTAGCCCATTTACATGGAAATGTTAGGTATTAGTCGAGCAACAAGAGTAACCTCTACCATTATTATAAGTTGGTCCAGTTGTGGGAATATTTCAGTTTCAGGTTTACTTAATGATTTGGATAAACTTAATCTCAGTGAACTAAGATTTTGACTGTTGAGCTTGTGCACATGTTATTACCCAATAAACATGATCAAACTAGTTAATTCATAGACTATACTTTTCTTAGACTATATAAGCCTGTATATGGATATTCTAAGTCTGACACATAATATTCAAGAGACGGCCTAACTTTAGAATCCGTACCATATGAATGGGAAAGCTTACTAGGGGCTAGGAATTAGGGTTAGGAAGTAGGGAATAGGGTTAGGAAGTAGGGTTAGGGGTTAGGAATTAGGTTTAGGAAGTAGGGGGGGTTAGGGGTTAGGAATGGTACAGATTCTAAATTAGTATCCCAAGAGACCCACCCATCTCAGGTACTCTTGGAACACATTTCACACTAGGGGTGAGAAAATTACACAACACCTGTCATAGCCTCACATGTAATCGATTACATTTCATATATGAAAAGAAAGTGAACGAAACAAACAAAAAACTTACCAGCTGACAATATATTACATCCAAAAAATAAGTTAAAAGTTAAAATACATATTGCCCATCCTGGAGAGACAGCCATATTGTACATTATATAAAGTAAAAGAAATTGAAATGATAGCCAGACAGGCCGAGTTTTATTCCATTCCCAAGTTGTTAGATAAATGTCATCTCATGGCAAGAGTTCTCAAGTGCCACCTGGTACTGTCACTGGCTGTACACAAGACTGTAAAGTCACTCAAAGGGTGGATAACTCCCTGCTTCTAAATCAGTACAGTATACTACCTCCTACACACCTAAATTACACTATAGTATTCCTTCCCTTTCTCTGCTTGGCTAAATTCCTAAGAAACAGCCCAACAATTCCAATTGTTCAGGGGAGGAAATTTTTCTTTTGATAGTCAAAACTGCTCCCATCAAGCAATGTGTGTGTGTACATTGGGATGAAGAACTCTCCCCACATAATAATCAGATGGAAGATTAGAAGGGCATGAGAAAGGGTGTTAGTTTAGAGAAACTGTATATGTAGGTCTACACACACACACTGTATGGATGCAGACTCTTGGCTTTTCAATGATCGATCAAGCGGAACCACCCAAGAATCTTTAATCTCCCAGTTCTATGCACTTAAATTCCCTCCAAAGAGGAATTTTCTTAGACCACATAAAAGAGTGAGGGATTTCTGCCCTGATGAGAGCCAGACTGTCATCTTAAAAAAAAAATTAAAAAAAAAAGCTGAGGAGAAAAGCAGCTTTCTTGAATACTCAGTGCACACTGACA
Source organism: Apostichopus parvimensis (assembly GCA_000934455.1). Classification (NCBI taxonomy): domain Eukaryota; kingdom Metazoa; phylum Echinodermata; class Holothuroidea; order Aspidochirotida; family Stichopodidae; genus Apostichopus; species Apostichopus parvimensis. The sequence continues at coordinate 38,029 of KN884221.1, forward strand.
GAGTGCGGATAAAGGATACGCCTAGAAGAAAAAAAGACAAAATTCTATCCCTTTTCTTTCATTAGACAAGATTTTCAAGGAGTGGATGATACACCCAACAAAATAGTAGAATTTATGCAACTCATGGAGATGGTTGGTAAGAGTGGAAGCAGAATATGATGATGGGACTGGTTTCCAAGCTGTAAGAGGCAAATAAACCGTGCAGTTTTTATGACATCTCTACAGTGAATCTTCGATCTGCTTATGTCACAGATGAAAGTTAAAATGGCCAGTTACCCTTGCAAGAATCAGGGGCAATGCAGCATCATGACTCCTGAATTCTAACAAACTAGCCTTTGCATTTTGAATGAGGCAGGAGAGGACGGGGAAACCTTTCTTTATGGAGGGGGGTGGGGGAGGGGGGACTTATATAGCAAGTTTGTCTTAAAGACTAGAGGCAGATAATTTGAAGATGGAATGTAACCTGCTCAAATATTCTGAGGTAGTTGTGAAACTATTTGTACAGCCATCGAGGGCCTGAAATACTCAAAGCCTGAATATCCACAGAAGCATACACATTCTCCCTTTAACCCCCTCCTGTTACCCCCCCCCCTCAATCCCCCAGAATTGCATTTTTTCATACTGAGTGAAAGTAGACCTACAACAAAAAGCCAATTAATATTTGTCATATATAGAATACTACTCATGCTAAACAAAGAAAATGGATGAGACAGATATGAGGTGGCACAACAGGCTTGCCTAGTAGTAAGGTTATAGAACTTTCTACCTCCCTATTAATATGGAAAAAAAGGGCAAGCCTAAAAAGTACTTTATTGCCAATCTGTAAGTAGTGTAACATCTTTAATATCAGTCAGCTAAGAAACTTGGGCAGTATAAAGTAGTAGATGACAGCAGAACACCCTTTTGGCTTAGGCCTACATATGTAACTTGTGAGACTGATCAAAACATTATGTTCAGCCTGTTAAACTTAAATTAAAGATAGTTCTATCAATCAAGCAAACACATTACTGTGTCATAACATTCTACCTAAAGTATGTTCAGTTACATTAATTGGATCAAACTCAGTTCTGAACCCCACATGGACTACAACAAGCCTTAGGACTATAGTAACTCTTCATTATTCATGTCAAATGTTTGTCTAGGCCCCAGGCCCACTTTGACTGAGCTGATACAAGTTAGAATAGAACTAATGTTGAACTTGAAGTTAGGCCTACGCCCCCTAGGTCCTAATGTAGGCAGTAGGCTAACTGGACATAAAACTAATGACCAATGTTTAACAATGTTACATGGGGTCGCCTGTTCCTTGGTATAGGCATAGTAGTATTACACTACAGTGATGACTTTCCCAGTAAATTTAGCCTTACTTAGGCCAGGGCCTAGCATATGCTGAGCATAGGCATAGGCCCGTCATTGGCTTTGCCGTAAGTTAGTTTACTAACGTTAGATATAGGGCAAAGTTAGATATAGGGCAAACGTTAGATATAGGGCAAAGGAACAGCGTGATACCTATCAAGTTTCAGCTAAGACCCTACATGGTATAACTATCATTTGACTCCCATGTCGTGCTGCCAAATGGTAACATTCGTGATGAACAAGTTGCTTCTTCTAACTTTCATTTCATGAGCGACACATTATTGTAACACTAGACATGAGTCATGGCTAGTCTACGCAGTGTATAAACCCAATCCTCGTATAACCCATCCTCCTCATGATTGAGTTAACTTGGTATTGTGTACCTTAGCTCTATACAAAGATTGTAGAAGGGGTATATGTTACATCATCGGCGGGGAGTTGTGGTTGCAAATAATGACCGTAAAGGTAGCACACCAACATAGAGTCGATATCAATCCGCCAGGTTGTAGAGTATGTATGTATTTTTAGATCCTCCTGCAAGCAGGAACTCGCGAAGAAGCCTCGTTGGCTTATCAAGAGTAGAAGTGCCTAGGTAAAAGCATGGAGGTAAAACAGACTGAGTAAGCATTCTTTTGTAAAAGAGATTTCAGACAAACTTTCTTTTAACATAAGTGACCACCTAAGATGGGTAGCTGTTACTTGGATGGTGTATTGCAAGAATTACAAGCATGTGTGGCCCGAAACGTTTGTCAATTGGGGCATTGAATATTCAACAATTGTTTGCCTTTTGGAGAGCGGCGTAGGAACATATCGACTTGAGTGGAGAGGCTCCAAGTCACGAATTCGAACAAAACACTACCTTTGAAGTTTGATCTCAGTACGGAACGCCAAATGGGAAAAAATAGTCATCGCCGTTGTATGAAAAAACAAAGTTTAGTCATTACACAAGAAAGGTACCGTGAAACTTTCTGGTATTCAGGGGCGGCGAAGACGACTTTCTCAATTGAAGGTGCAAATTAAAAAAGTCTTGTCTAAACTTTCCAACAAAATTGTTTCATCTTGCAATCCGTAACACAAATTCCAGTGTTCTAATGTTTTCAACAAAAGGGCACATTTAAGTTGCATTTTCCCTTATTTTGTTCAACTACGGTGCCCTTTTTAATAACTGTTTTTAGATGTTTAACCTTTTTATACTCGAAAGGGGCATATTTATTTATGAAATGTTGTATTAAGATTTTTTTTTTAAATGGGAGGGCATATGTCGCCTCTGCTTCCCTGCCCCCGCCGACATTCCCAGTGTGAAACGGGTTGTTTTGGGTGGTATTGAAATGACCGATTGTACACTTTAAAAAGTGACAGGTTGTGAGGTAGCCTTACTAACCTCAGTTCACGTAATGTAAAGAGATTTTAACATTCAGCGGGTAGCTGTGTATTGCTAAAGGTTATCTGTTAACTTTATGCTTTATTTAATCTCACGATATGCCGGGGTTGGTTTTGAAAGACAAAAGCTTTGAATTGGTATATGTGAGTCACTTAGAGTATTGTTTGTTTGTGCTTTTGTTTGTTCTCTGTTTTGTTCATTATAACATGATACATATTTCAAAGGTACTTATGAAAAGGGAGCATGGAAATCGAGTCATCAAGATTCTTTGTTTTACTAACTTCGTCTTAAATGGAATTCCGTTAATTAAGCTAGCATACGCCCATTAAAAGCCCCATTGACTAACACACAGAATCACAAAAGTAATGTGGTATCTAAGTCTAGATAGAAGTTTCACTAGCTAAACGCTACCCATCACCGGATAGCTGAAAAGTTGGCCTTTCGTGGCACCAACAATTTTCCGTATCATGACCATGTAGATATTTTGCTATCCGAGCCTGAAGTTTTCGTCACTTGTAAACAAACCTCTTCACTCAGTAGTAAACAATTTTCCTACGCTGCTCCTGGGAGGCCTAAAGGGGTCTAAAATTGCCTCAATTTTCTCACCACATGTACTTCCATGCATTCATGCTCTTCAACATGAAAGCCACAAAACAAACTAGATCATGATTGATAACAGGTCAAAAAAGATGTTGTCCTGCTGCTGTTTGTCACTTTTCTTGAAGGAGAACAATCGAGCGGATGGATATAGACTCTAATAGGAGTATGCCACCTTAACCACTGGAACATTACTGCTTCCATGCACTCAACACCACACCTCTGGGTACTTCGTCTGTAAAATTTGTCTACAAAGCGCACAACCTTTTAATGATTCTCAATGAAATCGGGGTTAGCCCTGCGCAGGGTCGGCGTGACCAAGAGGCACGGAGAACCGCGCCCTCCCAGTTTTGAGCCCTTTTTATAATTGTACGTGCCCCTCTTGGTAATAAAATGTATAATTTTTCTAGTAATAAAGGTATCCTTACGTTGTTATTTTTTTTTATTTTGTATTACTGAACAACTGAGTACTCTATAGGCGCAAAATTAAGGATCATAAAGTCATTAAAATGTGCTCTTTTGTTGGAAAAACTTGCACGAAGGATTTATTTTGTTGGAGAACTTCTCGGTATTCGCTCTCTTGTTTCCTATTTATTTATTTTCTGCTTATTCTTCTTCTTTTTTTTTTCAATTCCCTTGTCTCGCTGGGTCTCGACGATGTTTGTATGGCCTCTCCAGATTGAAACCTTTTCCGCCGCCCATAACAGAATTAAATGGTAAAGGTATAGTGACGCATATCTTGTATTACTACCGTACCCTACCAGTTTAACACACTAAGCTGTAACGTACCACAGTTTAACTACTAACGGGGAGATTGGTCTCATTCATCATTGTTTAATGTAAAACCTATCGATCCTATAGAATTGTGAAGAAAAAAGGCTTAAATCATGGCAAACGAAAGGAAGGATTGTTACCACTGAAAAGGAGGCTAATGTACTTAAAGGGATTATAGGGGAATCAAAATGATGCATTGCTTTTACATACAGAATTTGGTGAAAACTATACCCTGCACATGTTATGTCATCTTGAAAACGTTTACTGCAAAAACACAATCAACCCCAAACTATGAATACTAAATCCAAACAGTATTCCATGATTGCGATCTACATGTATA
>KN884222.1:26819-40844 GCA_000934455.1 Apostichopus parvimensis
ATACTACTTCCTGCACAAAACTTGAATGCCATATCCAAGTTTTAAAGAAATATTCACATCATGTATGTCATGTTCATTCCAGTTGTAGTTGATGGTATATTTTTTTCTACCCCAAAGATTTCAATTTACATTTGTTTGATCAGGTCTGAGGCAGTAAGAGAGAGAGTATATCCACGGTTCATGATCGTTGGTTGTTTTTCATTAAAGTTGTCTCATGTGGTGACCGGATTCCAAGGATTAATTTATCCGGTATCATCGCATCGCAAAATGCCATGCAAATTGGTCAAATCGCTATACAAGTCCAAAGATAGCAGTTTTTCCCACAGGAATCATACTATTTTATATAGGAGACAAAATTTGGAACACTAGAAAGTTTACCCTGGATTTTATTGTTTGATTTTGTCACTTTGCTTGTTAACCTATAGATTCAATATGTCTGTTGTTTGCTTAGGGCTTGTAGAGTTCATATCCATTTTGTCTTTCTTGGATTTTTTTTTTTTTTTTTAACAAAGCCAGAAGTGTGAATGGCTTTGATGGTTTAGGTATTGTTTTCACTTGGCTTCCTTATGAGGAAGTGACCTGACTTACCCAGTTTATTGCTGGTAGTTTGCAGTAACTGTATAGACATTCTATAAACCAGGTTACATATTAGTGGAATTGTTGTTGTTTGTTGCTGAAGTTTGAAAGCAGATTATTGGTGAGTTTGTTAGTTTTGTATTCATGTTATCACAGGGTTAAAAGTGTATCATGGCCTTCACTGTGTACGATATATATATATATAAGGAAACAGCCTTTCCAAGTCATGGTAGGCTGTATGCTAGTTTATCCAACGGGATACTATATAGGCTCAAGGCTATAGACTGAATTACTGATATGCTCTGATGTCAAAATATGCATTATCGTCTCATATCTGCAAGTCTTGAGTGGTATTAACTAATATGTGCTTCAGTTTATATAAGTGTAGAAATAGCTGCAATGAGTTTCATCCAATTTCTGGAATTGTGCTTAATTCCTCATTGCAATACTGCCAGTGTAGTCTTACTATAAAATGAAACCTTCTTAAAGTGATGTGGTAACATGTTATGCAGGGGGGAAAATACTTTTGTTGTTTGTAAATTAAGTTGGATACTTATTTGTGATTAATTCTTTAACGCCAATAGTTCCCATATTCAATGTGACTGGAAACTAGATAGTTCAGTAAATACCTTTTAATCAAATAATCCTGGACATAGCTGAGAACTAGATAAGTCATAACTAGTTCGGTCATTAGTTAATACTTGTAGTTCTATCATCGTACACAAGTCTATGAACTAGATAAGTCATAACTAGTTACGTCATTAGTTAATACTTGTTATTCTATCATCCTGGACAAGTCTAAGAACTAGATAGGTCATAACTAGTTAGGTCATTAGTTAATACTTGTAATTCTACCATCGTACACAAGTCTGAGAACTAGATAGTTCATAACTAGTTAAGTCATTAGTCAATACTTGTAATTCTACCATCGTACACAAGTCTATGAACTAGATAAGTCATAACTAGTTACGTCATTAGTTAATACTTGTAATTCTACCATCGTACACAAGTCTGAGAACTAGATAGTTCATAACTAGTTAAGTCATTAGTCAATACTTGTTATTCTATCATCGTGCACAAGTCTGAGAACTAGATAGTTCATAACTAGTTTATAGGTGATTAGTTAATACTTGTTATTATTTGATCCTGGACAAGTCTGAGAACTAGATAGGTCATATTAATAATAGGTAATAACTTGTTATTCTGTCATTTTGGACATATCTGAGAACCAGATACTGTATATATCTTTAGTTAATTGAAGGGTTCTCAGAGTGTTCGCTACGCAGAAGAGTGTTGTTGACGTGTGACTCCCTAGCCCATTGTCCGGTACTGTGGCACTACTATTAAGTTATGTTAACAGGTTAACTTTCACATTACTTGGGGGCCAGACGGAAGCTAGTATAAAAATAATAATAATAAATGAGACTTATATAGCACCAAATCAGTAAACAAAAGTCACTGCTCAAGGCGCTTTACAAACAAAGTAAATTAATTTACAACAGAACAAGTGAAAAAGTGGGTCTTAAGTAGACTTTTGAAAGTAGAAAGTTTATAGCATGTTCGAATGTGATCTGGTAACTTGTTCCAGAGATAAGAGGCAGAGTATTCAAAGCTTCTGTAACCATGATCTTTAAGCGTGGTTTAGGAACAGTTAAATACAGTTTGTTGGAGGAACGAAGTATGTACAGTATAGGGAACTATGGTCACATTAAGTCAACGTTGAAGACAATGAACTACTGAGTGCATGGTACACAAGTGCGACCCACATCGATCGAATCATATATTCATTGTTTTAAAGAAACAATTGACAGGCTGACTGTCAGTGTGATTTGTAATTAACACAATGACAATTAACAATGAAACATGCAATTACTTCAAGCAAATCTACTACCATAGCACAAGGCTTCCGTTACAGTAAAATTGCAGTGCGGCAAATACAGTGTGTCTAGTTTATATATCAATGTCATCTCATAGTTAAAGGCATTGAAGACTCGCCCCAAACCGTGTGCGGCCATCTGAAAAAGTTAACTTTCTGTTGCCTGCAAGTGACGTTTTGTTCGTGTGCTACAAAATGCAGACAGTAGTGAAACATGATACCTAAATTGTTATCTTTAGCTGGACCTGAGATGTCCATCGCTGTATCGTTTGTATACTGCTGTGGGTATTGACCGCAGCTGTATGTACTTCTGTTACACCTCATTTGAAACTAGGTCAAATTACCGGCATTAGACGTTTCTTTTTGCGCGAGTCTTCATACCCTTTAAGGAATAGGAACCCAACAGAATTCCTCCCAAACTTGAAATGATCAATTGATGTAGATCTTGTCAATCAAACTCAGGGGGTACAGCAATAGGGATAAGGTGTATTTAAGCTGCATATTCTTGTATATAAGTTTTTCATTTGTTTGTTCTATAGCCCTACCTTCCCCTAAAGCTGATAGCCGTTCATGGTTTGTAAAACCAAGGATCGGTCTTATATTTTCCATTTTGCCTGCTTTGCATTTGCTAAATCCTTCTTTGTTCAACTTTAACACAGACTTGGTAATGCCAGAATTTGGCAAAGGTCTCTGGTGGGTTAGAAACCAAAACTCCTGTGAATGATAAAAGCAGAAGTTTACAATTTGCAAGGGAATAAAAAAAATGACCTTGTTATGGAAGATTGAATATGATTCTAGGGAGGTGGCCTCGGATATTAACTCTGGAGTCAGAAGGACAAAGGATTATATTCAGTTGACAGCCCTTGGGTTAAAGTTTTAGATGGTAAAGCTGCTTTCAAAATGACTGTATGCTTTAATGGGATCTAGTGAAGAAACTGATGAGGAAGTTTTAATGGATAGATCTGTGACTATCTGTAGGAGCTATTTAAACTGAACCAGTGTAATGCGAACAAAATAACGACAAAGTCTTTTGGAAAAGTTTTATAAATATGTTGTACTGGACATTGTAAGGTAAGTGATAGTGTACTCATTAAATCTCCAATGGGAGTATATTACAGATTGAAATTATAGAGCTATCTTTGAAGTAAATTATGAATATGTAGCATTTGAGGTTTAGATGATCAAGTCATATGTTTGTGTATAAATGGAGGCATGGATATGTATGTATGTATTTTAGATCCTCCTGCAAGCAGGAACTCGCGAAGAAGCCTCATTGGCTTATCAAAGCCACAAGCTGACCGAAGTCAGTCTCTTACATTCATAATTAATGGGTATAATTGATTAGATCAAATAATCCTGGACATAGCTGAGAACTAGATAAGTCATAACTAGTTCGGTCATTAGTTAATACTTGTAGTTCTATCATCGTACACAAGTCTATGAACTAGATAAGTCATAACTAGTTAGGTCATTAGTTAATACTTGTTATTCTATCATCGTGCACAAGTATATGAACTAGATAGGTCATAACTAGTTAGGTGATTAGTTAATATTTGTTATTCTTTGATCCTGGACAAGTCTGAGAACTAGATAGGTTATAATAGGTAATAACTTGTTATTCTATCATTTTGGACATATCTGAGAACCAGATATTGTATATCTTAAGTTAATTGAAGGGTTCTCAGGGTGTTTGCTATGCAGACTAGTGTTGTTGACGTGTGACTCCCTAGCCCAGTGTCCAATACTGTGGCACTACTATTAAGTTATGTTAACAGGTTAACTTTCACATTACTTGGGGGCCAGACGGAAGCTAGTATAATAATAATAATAAATGAGACTTATATAGCGCCAAATCAGTAAACAAAAGTCACTGCTCAAGGCGCTTTACAAAGAAAGTAAATTAATTTACAACAGAACAAGTGAAAAAGTGGGTCTTAAGTAGACTTTTGAAAATAGAAAGTTTATAGCATGTTCAAATGTGATCTGGTAACTTGTTCCATAGATAAGAGGCAGAGTATTCGAAGCTTCTGTAACCATGATCTTTAAGCGTGGTTTAGGAACAGTTAAATACAGTTTGTTGGAGGAACCAAGTATGTATAGGGAACTATGGTCACATTACGTCAAACTCTGAAGACAATGAACTACTGAGTGCATGGTACACAAGTGCGACCCACATCGATCAATCATATCTTGATTGTTTTAAAGAAACAATCGACAGGCTGACTGTCAGTGTGATTTGTAATTAACACAATGACAATTAACAATGAGACAATTACTTTAATTACTTTAAGCAAATCTACTACCATAGCACAAGGCTTTCATGACAGTAAATTTGCTGTGCCGCAAATGCAGTGTGTCTAGTTCATATATTTGTTTTATGATTTTATTTTATTTTATTTTATTTTATTCGGCAAATTGTCATCCTTCAACTACATACAAAAAATTGCACATGTATAGAAAAACATTGAAAATACAAGATGTAAAAATACTTAAATGCATCAAGAAGATAACCCTTTAAGCTAAAAGCTTATTTCCATGCATACAAACACTGTAAAAAAATAAAAAAGCAAGAAAGATAACAATCAGCAACTGGTAAAATACTCAGGTTCAAAAACACACTAGTTACAGCATAAAAACGTAAAAATTCAGGAAAAGTGTGAGAGCTGTTGCTTCACGCTCAATCACCACAGTACCACTGAATAATAGCATTATTTTTTATTTTTTATAATTGTCATCTTTAATGAGGGTAGTCCTGCTCAGTGTCATCTCATATATCAATGTCATCTCAGAGTTAAGGTAAGGAACCCAACAGAATTCCTCCCAAACTTGAAATGATCAATTCATGTAGATCTGGTCAATCAAACACAGGGAGTTCAGTGATAGGGATAAGGTGTATTTAAGCTGCATATTCTTGAATATAAGTTTTTCATTTGTTTGTGCTATAGCCCTACCTTCCTCTAAACCTGATAGCGGTTCATGGTTTGTAAAAATCAAGTATCAGTCTTATATTTTCCATTTTGCCTGCTTTGCATTTGCTAAATCCTTCACTGTTCAACTTTACCACAGACTTGTTAATGCCAGATCTTGGCAAAGGTCTCTGGTGGGTTAGAAACCAGAACTCCTGTGAATGATAAAAGCAGAAGTTTACAATTTGCAAGGGAATAAAAAAAATGACCTTGTTATGGAAGATTGAATATGATTCTAGGGAGGTGGCCTCGGATATTAACTCTGGAGTCAGAAGGACAAAGGATTATATTCAGTTGACAGCCCTTGGGTTAAAGTTTTATATTGTAAAGCTGCTTTCAAAATGACTGTATGCTTTAATGGGATCTAGTGAAGAAACTGATGAGGAAGTTCTAATCATGGATAGATCTGTGACTATCTGTAGCAGCTATAACTGAACCAGTGTAATGTGAACAATTGATGACAATTTTTTTGGAAAAGGTTTACATATGTTGAACTGAACATTGTAAGGTAAGTGATAGTGTACTCATTACATCTCCAATGGGAGTATCTTACAGATTGAAATTATAGAGCTTTCTGTGAAGTGAATTATGAATATGTAACATTTGAGGTTTAGATGATCAAGTCATATGTTTGTGTATAAATGGAGGCATGGATATGTATGTATGTATTTTAGATCCTCCTGCAAGCAGGAACTCGCGAAGAAGCCTCATTGGCTTATCAAAGCCACAAGCTGACCGAAGTCAGTCTCTTACATTCATAATTAATGGGTATAATTGATTAGCTTTAAAGGTCTTTACGATGGAGTGTCTCTGAATGCCCATCAGTGTAAATGTGTTTGTGTGTAGGCACAGAAACCAATGTGCAACAAACTGTGCATGACCGTTATAGCAGATATTAGTGTTGGCATCGAGTAACTGGGTACGTACCTGCCGGCCATGGCTGTTTCCTGGTTCCAATAATACTACCGAGTTCAAAACGTGTAATAAGCTGAGTATTAACACAGTGAAGTGGGCAACCATTGTCCAAAAATGAGATGCCACAAGAAGATACGGTATACGGTCTTTAAATTCGGTTTCCCTTTGGTTTTGTGTTCATATTCTTAGATCAGGTTACAGACATATTATAAACATGAAACCTTTTTGTATATTTTAAGAACTAAACATTTTTCACAAATCAATACTAGACACATCATTTGTGAAGAATGGACGACATTTAAAAACTGCAGACTTTGCTTGTTAATTCAGTTTTAGATTTATACAAGCTGGAAGTCTTATACTTGAAACAACAAGGAAGCCTTGATAGCCCCCCATAGAGGTTGAAAACATGTACTGCATGTCGTGAAGAATCCATATCATAACATTCAAAGTTTGAACAGGCCCAAATGAAAAAAGATTAACATGATTTTCATCGTATGCTGTTTAATATTGAAGACCAAGACCAGTTTAATATTGGAGAGTCAGAATGTCCAAGACCACAGAGCCTTCAGGTGGTCTCAAGTCCTTGACTGGACCTACAACACTGGTGTGAGTCACAGTCGATAGTAAACTGCGGGGAGGGGGGAGGGAGAGGAAGGTATGTTTGTGGGAGGTGGGGAATATGGAAAGTAAGCAATTGGAATAACAGAATTTAATTTACCTAGAGCTTGATTATTTAACAATTCAGGCACCAATCCCCTCTCCTCCCTTTCAGTAGAATACTTTCATGTGCTTATGAGAAGGTCATTATTCTTTATCTCATATTTGCGCTGGTTCCCTTTATTGATCGCTTGCCCCAGGGCAGTGTACAGTAACATTAATGTTCAGATGGCTATACACAGCTTTCTGAGTGAGCTAAGTGCTGGTCACATTCATTGTGAATGCATGCAGAGTGGAAAGCCTCTGGGAAATGACAATACATTAACATATTTATTTATTGGCATCAACCTATACTTAGTTAATGTAGTGGAAGTCAGCATATTCACCTGTATTAGTTAATATAGTGGCAGTCACCATAACATGTTAATTTATGAGCATTGTCCTATACTGATAACGTTATTATGTAATTATTGTTAGTGGCATTCACCTAGATATTAGTTAATGTAGTGGCAGTCACCATAACATGTTAATTTATGAGTATTGTCCTATCTAGGAAATGCAGTGGTAGTCAGCATAATATTTTATTGTAGTGGCATTCACCTTTATTAGTTTAATGTAGTGGCAGTCACTATAACATGTTAACTTAGTGGCATTGTCGTATACTAATTAATGTAGTGGCAGTCAGCATAATATGTTACTGTAGTGGCATTTACTGATATTAGTTAATGTAGTGACAGTCACCATAACATGTTAATTTATGAGTATTGTCCTATCTAGTTAATGTAGTGGCAGTCAGCATAATATGTTATTGTAGTGGCATTCACCTCTATTAGTTTTAAATGTAGCGGCAATCACTATGTTCACCTATATTAATTAGTTATTGTAGTGGAAGTCACCATAATATGTTAATTTATTAGCATTGTCCTATACTAATAATATAGTGGCAGTCACCATAATATGTTAATTTATTAGCATTGTCCTATACTAATAATATAGTGGCAGTCAGCATAATATGTTATTGTAGTGGCATCCACCTATATTAATTATTGTAGTGGCACTTATTGTACATATTGTATTTAAGAGCAAAGCATCTGTATATAAATAAGTGGTGTGGTAGTTATTTTACTAATTGGGCAATTCCATACAAAGGTGGACATGACCTCCTTATTTTCAAAAGTGTCCTATGTAAAACAAATTTTATTTCAAATTCAAGCTTAAAGTGTGAGGTTTTCAGATATCATATTTGTTTTGAATGTTGATGATTACACACGGAATCAATTAAAATCATTCAAATTGAAAAATAATTACTGTTAATATCAAGCTTATTTTACAAACCTGTCAACAAATAATTATTTAACTTTTGGGAAATGTACAAATAGAAATAAATTAATACTTGTTATACAAACCATACTCTCACAGGCCTGTAACACCCATGCACCGATGAGAATTTATTTTTTCTTCATAGTTAATAAACTATACCAATTAAAATTACATTTGTCATTTGTGACCCACAGTGATCAATTATATAACATTTGTGCCTAGGCTCTATATAATTTTATGGTCAAAATCACTTTGCTGCATCACCATGAGAAATTTTTATTTCTGAGTTTACAAGACATATGGCACAAGATGGCAACATTTCTAAGCATATCTTTGTTTAACAACACCAAGTTTCCACACCAATGCAAATATTTCACATTAAGACAATCTACGTTATTCAGATGTCTAGTCCTGTACAAATTCCAACTTGTAACATTAATACTTCATCTGTGTTACATGAGCTTCTTTACTTTACATATATCTGTATCATGTAATAAGCCATAGGTCACGCTGTCACGGTCACGCTGTTACCATACTTTTAATTTGTGTAAGACATTATATTAATCACTAATCATTAATAGTAATTTTTTTTTTTTTTTTCACTGGAATGTTATAGTTGAGATACTTTATAAATGCATATAAATTGCTAAAACAGCAAAAGGTTCTTAAAGCTCACAGAGTTTTAGCATTTTATATAAACAAGGAAAAAGCCCATGACATTTTTTTAGCATCATGCTGTTATCCCACATAATGAATATTCATCTTTCCTGCATTTAAGGGAACTTTGAAAATATTTTTCTTTCTAACTGAATGTTGCAATATTTAAGAGTAGAACTGCAATGAAAGTTTGATGTGAACCTATACACTGTCTCTACCATTAGGAACTCGCAAGTCGCAAGTTCCTGCTTGCAGGAGGATCTAAAAATACAATACAGTACATACTATTTGCACTTGAAATGTAAACATTCCTTCCAAAGCATCACAATGTTACCATCGAATTGCTCAAATATAGCATTTATATGTCAGTACAAATTGTTATTTAGGCCTTACATTTTGGTTGTCCAAACAGTAAATTTGTTTTGTCTAAGAAAGTGTAATGAAATTAAACAGTGACCAATAGGTATACTGTTAGAGAGTTGTGTAGGTTTTTTAGTAGAACACCAGCTTCAGAGGTGATACTAATTTATGATATTAACTGTTTGGGGGTTGTATAGTTATAAAGCAATCTGAATTTGATGTAGACAACGAGTTGACCCCAGGACGACCTCCATAGCTAAGTTTGGTCGTCGGAACAGAAATTTAGCCCTTCTCGCACCACCGGACTGCCATGAAAAATTTGGCCTGTTTTTGCAACATTGGTTAATGTTAGGGACAGTCTATTTTGACACATAACCCATAACAGTTACTTTTGTATCCAATCTACCAACCTGAAATTGTTTGATCATGGCTTCTTGTTACCTTAATACCTAAGACAGCTACTATTTTAGTCTATTTTAAAGTTTCACTTTTTCTAATATTAGTGCATGTCAGTGATGCTTAAAATACTCTTTTTTCTTATGATGATGAAATCAAGAGTAAAAGGGTAATTTGAAAGAGTAACTTCATCCTTGACGAAGCATATTTGTCATGACAGCAATCAGCCTTCAGCTGATTCCCGTAATTAACGTCCGTGTCGGTGATAACACCGCCCAATTCTTTTTTGCACCTGGCAATGTTTAAGTTTGTGAAATGCTATTAATTCTAAGGTGTGTCAGCCAAAATCTTGTGCACATGTGTTGTGAATGTGACAGGAAAAGAAGGATGTGTGTTGGAACGCGACTTGACTTAAAAAGTTTTGTTCAATTTCAAATTTAGCTCAGATTCATTCCCAAAAGTACAGGCAGTAAGGACTCTGGCACAGATCTACACCGAGTGGTAAATATCTGGTGCAGGTGTCTCATTGTGCCTATTGTAATACAGTTATTGTATATATTAAAGATAATGGAAGTGAACTGAATTTATTTTTGAATTTGCTTTATTTGCTCAGTGTTCTGTAATTTATTTTACTATATACTTCCTTTTTTTTAATTTCTTGTTCGCAGGCTTTATGATGATGTGGACATTCAAGAACGACTAGATGAGCTTTCCATCAAAGCAAGCACGATATCGTCGCTCTCCAATTCATTCAACGATCTCGAACTTCCAGATACTGCAAGCGACAATACCGAACAATTGCCGCCAGAAGACATAACGGAAGCCTCGACCGGGGAGGAACTCTATGAAATAGCTCCCCCGTACCCAGCTTACCCCGAGGGTGCAGAGATAACCCACCCCAAGGAGTCAGTTTTGGAAGTCGGTCAGACACAGCCCTCGGTGGATTTTATGAAGTTGAAGGAAGAAGAAGAGGACTTCCCTCCACCCCCAGATTATATGGAGCCGATGTTCGGGAACGATATGAGAGACCTGCCCCCGCCCCCACCCATGTCTGACGTCAGTGAGGAGAGTCGCCAAAAAATAGCCAACACACGAAATGCATTCTTACAGAAGGAGCAACAGGCGTTACAAAGAGCCAGTCAACCACCAAAATTAAACAGGGTTAAAAGTAAACCCTTCGTTTACCCTCCTCTTCCTCCGACCCCGCCAGAAAACAGCCAATCACACGACTGGTCTCAACCTGCCCACCATTCGCCACAGAGATTGCCCAACAATGGACAGCCGGCAGAAAACGAAGTTTACGTTAACGATCACGTACGCAGGAACAATTCTCAAAATGCGGACGCGAGCAAGAGGCCGCCCGCCCTACCAACGAGATCTCCTTTGACCAGGATAACGTCCGCTCTCATACAACCGCTAGACTATGAAGATATCATAATGGATGAGGTCATTCCACCCCCTCCTTCTTATCCTGCCCCGGTACCTCCTAAACAGTACAGACATACCATAGCTGAGTTTAACATGGCCAGAGCCGTACCACCACCTCCTTCTGAACAGCCTCCACCACCTCCTCCTCCCCCTCCCCCTGCCCCTCTATCCAATGATATCTATGATGATGTAGATAGCCAACTGCCACCTCCTGAAAAGGATTATATGATGTATGATTATTTGGAACCAAGCCCACCTCCAGATGTGCTTCCACCACCACCACCTCCGAATCACCCATTATCTGCTGGATACGTGCCTGGTCCTCCAGCACCACCTGGTCCTCCGGCACCGCCACCACCACCACCACCACAATCATCAATGGCCAATCAAATAGTAGGTGTGAAACTAAAATCAGCCAATCAGAGAAATAAAGGTAAGTCAGAAATCAATGCCAAAGTTGAAAACAAGACCACTGTTGAGTGTTTCCCTGAGAGTCACATATAACGTATGTACGTCTTTTAGATCCTCCTGCAAGCAGGAACTCGCGAAGAAGCCTCATTGGCTTATCAAAGCCGCAAGCTGACCGATTCAGTCTCTTCCATTCATATTTAACGTCCATGATTATGAATTGTAACTGGACGACATACATTGATCTTGGAGTGACTCGAACCGGGGACCTTATGATTGAAAGGCACCGGCATTAACCACTGAGCTAACACTCCTCAACAACAACAATAACTGTGGAATAATAGTGAACTTGATTTAAGCAAGACTTCTGAAATTGATTTCGGGGCATTTTTCCATCAATTCAAGCCATTGACCAAAACTTCTTTCACTGCAGTACTGATTTGTAGATTACCTCCCTCAAATTTTATGGTAAATTTGGATTTCTTTCATATGATAGAGATGTGCTAATGTTGAGTTACAATGTCAGCAGTTGTTGTTGTTGTTGTTGTAGATGTTTTGTTTCATTTCTTTAGTGTAAACAATACCACCTTTGTCCGTATAGTCCGACTCTGTGTTAAGCAACTGTGTAAATCAGAAGTGAGAAAAGGGAATTTAAAGTGGAATGCTGCTTTCCTTTCTGATAATTTTTTCATAGCCTTTTTTAAAATGCAAAGTTGATGTGTTTCCCCATGAAGCCAAAAGAGATATTAGGTTAATTATTCTGTGTAATTATGCAAATTATTTCTTAGAAACATTTTATAATAACATTGAGCAAATCATATTGCAATATGAGTTGGCTATGATCATTGGCTTGTTGGAGCAATTGCCTTTTATTATTTCTTTAAATGTAACAACTTCAAATTTGCAAGCTAAATCTTGTCTATGATGTAATTTTGATGTTTCTTAACTACTTTTATTGGATTCTGTAAATCCTTATCCCTGACAGATCTCTCCGTGTTGTCTTTTTTGTAATCCTTGTCGGAGGTCAAAGGAATCTATGTGATGCTGATGGTGTGTGTGTGTGTGTGTGAACAAAAGAATTCCAGGTCCTCGGTTGTGATTTCTAAAGAATCACCACGTCCTCGGAAGAATTCTATTGTATGGGGTATTGTTAAGGTTAGGGTACGTGGATTTGAACAATGGAAAATACAATGGGGTCCTCGGTTGGAATGAAATACAAACATGGGTGTGTGTGTGTATGTATGTGACCATTGCATGTAAACACAGTAACTCAAAAGTTCATGGTACATTAACTTCATACATGGTATGTGAATGTGTCTTTTTGAGTACAAGAACTCTATTCCTTTTCTGTGAAGTTCCAAGGTCATTACTGGTCAACAGAGGTCAAAGTCTGAAATCTTTTTAAACACTATAACTCAAAAAGTACATCTTTGTTGAACTTCATACTTGTTATGTAGATCCAGCTTTTTTGAGTACAAGAATCCTATTGAAATTAGTGGAGGTCAAAGGACATTTGCGGTCGACATAATTCAGTTCTGTAAAACCTTATGAACATGAGTTCTACCATGTTATGAATTTCTTTTGGTGAACATAGATTGGATAATTTCATTTCAGTTTAGTTTAGTTTAATTTAATGGACCCATTTTAAACTAGATCTCAAGTGATCTTTAACAGTACTTGTGCAGTCATCCAGAAAATGAAATCTGCTTCAAATAGTTCACAGTGTATAAACATTGTTGTATTATTCTCATTCATTAATTCTTAAAGGGAAGGTTGGTGGCAAAGCTGATTTGCTAGCTCAAAATTGGTAAAAGGATACTGTATGTCCATTTGCTCATACATGTATGTGTCTATTTTTCACCTAGGGAGACTATTCTGTCAGGATATTGAAACATTTTAGGATAAAAACTTGATACTGTAAAATCCTTACCGGTGAAATAATTGGTTGATACCCTCAAGTGAGTGCTACAAATGAGAGATGGACATGTCTGATCTGTTTTAGTTCTCACTTAATCCTTGGATAAATTTAACTCACTTGCTCTGCAGTACTTTGTCAGATACGTGGAATTTTGAGCAAATTACATGGCAAAGAATCCTAAAGCCAACTGGCTTTCTGGTTTCCAGTTTTTAGGATATCATGTAAAGTTTTTGTCTACTCCACCATTGCTATTGTATAGTCCATGTATAGTGTATATATTGTATAGTCCATGTAAAGCTCATAGTATTATTTTATATAGTCCATGTAAAGTCCAATGTATACTATTAGTAATGTTCATGTATAGGTTATGTATGGTCTATAGTATGGTCCAGGATGGATACAAAGTATAAAAGTAAAACAAAAGTACAACAGTTATAGTACTGTTTATTGCAATGGCTAGAATGGCCCAAACGAACTCAGTAGGAAACAGCACAGTATGTGTTTACTGCAGTGGGTATAATGGCCCATACCAACTCAATAGGAAA
>KN884222.1:69675-80149 GCA_000934455.1 Apostichopus parvimensis
TCAAATACTTCCTTTGACAAATATGAGATCTCCTGACATATCTTTTGGTTGAAAGTCATGAAATCTCACAAAATATTTAGAGAAAAAAACAAAGACTTTTCAGGAATGTGAGGATGTGACATCACAGCTAGTCAGATTTCAGCAGTTTCTACACAATCTGATAAAACTTTATACTTGAATATCTCTTTAACCGAAAAAGATATTTGAACAGTTTTTTCACCATTGTGTTTCTTTTATTATCCTCTTTCATATAACATAAACATGTATGACAACTGAACAAATCCTTTAACAATAATAGAAGCTGATACTTTGTTTTTAATTGGTGAGTAGGTTACATTAGAGTAATATGGAAAATAAATGGCACTGCATAATAGGCTGTTGTGGATAAGTATGTGAAACCGTATAAATGGTACCCTGTGAGTGTGTGACCACAGTGTACACTTCAAAGTAACTGTATGGAGGATAATCCTTACAGGATGACTGAACACTAATAGCCCAAACATTTCCTACCACATCCTGATATTGTGAAGGGGAATTGTAAATACATTCCTTCAGTTAGAATTTCATCTTTGCTGTGAGATATGGCAAAACATTGCAACTAACACAAGAGCTATGGGTCACTTATAGGAATATAAATGTGTGGAAGCTTTATGACTGGTTGACTAGTTACTCTCTATGCATGCTGGCAGTGTTGTCCATTGTCAACTTTAATATCGCATTAGAGGCTAGGAAGTTCCTCGTGTAGAAAAACAATTTTTGATTTGGTGCCAAAAGCAACAGGAACCTTTGTGATGGTAATGTTGTGTGTGTAATGTGTATGTGCTTAAATGTATGTGTGCATGTAAACTCTCTAACTCAAAAAAGTATATGGTGGTTCAACATCAAACTTGGGAGAACTTCATACTTGGTATGTTGAACCACCTTAGTGACTAGAAAAGTCCTATTGGTTTCTGTAGATGTCAAAGGTCATTTAAGGTGAACAGAGGTCAAAGTCTGAAAACTTTGTTAATAATTAGACAACTCCAAAAGTGAAGCTTGGATGAACTTTGCCCTTGGTATGTCTATCAACCTTGTTGATTATCAGATGCATCCTGTTTCCTGTTGAGGTCAAAGGTCATTTGAGGTCAACTGGTCAACATTTGCAAAGCTTGTAGACATAACTACAAAATAAAACCTTGGATAAACTTCACACTTTGTATATGTGGATCACATTAAGGATGTTAATTGTCTGTGCACAGTTTACATTAAATGTTCTCATTTACTATAAAATGTGGCAAGGAATCACTAAGTTTACATTAGCTTTCTGGTTGTATACTGTGCATGTCATACTCTTGGATTTTAGATGCTTTAGATCTTCTTTGCTATGCCTTAGTGTGTGTGATTATCCACTCTGCAATGACAAGACAAGGGATGTAATATAGAGTCTCTTTTTAGAGAAAAAATAACTAGCAAGTGGTGATGATTAGTTTCAACAGTGACGTTTGTGAAAATAACAAGCTCTGTTTTTAGTTTTTAGTGTAAACTATCATTTGATTACTTTTAACAGAAGAATGAGTCATTGGTCTAAGAAGAGTGCAAAGCTGGCAGGAAGCAAAAACGAAGTTTGAGCAAGAGCTAGAATCTGTAAGACTGTAATTCAACTTTATTATCCATGAAAGTCAGAAATCTCCTATATAAAACAAACAATGTACTAGCGCCCAGCTGACATTTCAGGAAAACTATTTCTTTTTTAATATGTGCACTTTACACGCAATATGCCAGTTCTTTGAAGTTTGTGGGTTCTGGATGGTTGAAAGGAAAAGTTTAGTGTTTTCTGCGAACATCATATTGCTGAAATACACAAAGCATGCCATTCATCATCAATACTTATGAATTGACTTTCTGTTCTGAAAGATTAGTTTTATGAAAAAAGTTTGCTGAACATTTAAAGAGCATGTGTCATGTGATATATGATGTCACAAACTTTGTGCTTTGAGCAAAGCTGATCACTTGTTTCACTCATGGGATCAACTTGCTCCTAAATATGGTACAAAGTATTAAATCAATAGTCACTCATTCTTTACATTTCACTGCTATCCGTAAAGGACAGTAGTTTTTTACCTAGTACTGAGCACTGTCTAATATGAAGTGTCTTCAGCTTAGGGAAACAATTTGGAGAGTCGTTATAAACTTCCCAAAAAATTTCTTTTGCTAAAATTAGTTTTCACTTCTGATGGAAAGTAAAAGTAAAAGGAAAATGATCTCTTTAGCCTTGTTATACTTTTACCTTATTGTGTCAACTTTCTGCTTATAAGACTATCAGTGAACATTGAAAATAGCCATGAATTAGTTTTCATTTCAATGCAAGTCTGCTTCTGAAGGCAGTGTAACCTATAGTAGGTAATTATCGGATAATTACAGGTCTCTTGCACATCGTTTAAAGGGATCGTTTGATGCAGAGATTTTAAGTTTGATATGCTGTAGTCCAACAAAACAAGAAACTTTTTAATTAAATTGGTAATATGTGTTCATATCTATTCCCATCAGGTTTGGCTAATTTAAATCACTTGATTTGTTTATTTATTTTTTTTAAAACAATCAAGGCTTTAAATCAAAGCCTGGCCAAGTACCATTGGTCAGTTAAAGTTAGTGGGAGCAACATTTGGGGGTGTGGGGGAGCAACATTTTGGGGGGTGGGGGAGGGAGGCATAGAACGCTGTGACTGTAAGCTGTTGCCGCAGTCTCTGGGTCTTTATCTTTTCCAGAACTTAACATCAGCTACAGAGCTGCAATATTTGGAGGTAGACATCGGTAAATTATAGTCAGTATGAGTCAACCTATGTATTTCTTGGAGGCGATCACCAAATTTGTCTGTCTTTGTCATTTCTCAAAAAGATAATAGGAATGCAATGTGGACTGGTAGCAGGGTGTTTTAGTATTTGACAAGGAATAAAAAAAGATGGTGTTAATTCCCACAATCATCATCAACTATTATATTTCCACATGTTAAAAGTGCCTATAGAGAAGAAGAAGAAACCTAACCATATTTATTTTCTGTGCCAGAAGACTATGCTTTTGAAAAATTGTATCATTTGCGACATTAATTTCAAATGGTTGGGGGAGGGGGGGGGGAGATGGACAGCCATTTTGTCAACATATGGTGTCAGAGTGCCACTAGGAGGTGGGAACATGTTGCATCTCTGTCACAATGGTTGGTCTTTAACATGTTCTAAGGGACCGGGATGGTGGTGGTTGTGGTTAAGTCGAGGGTGTGGAGAGGGGGGGGGGCATATTTCTACTGAGAATGAGAGGGTAGCAGAGTCCTGTATTCTCTGAGTCTCATATTCCTGAAGAAAGAGGTGCGGCAATATTTCACCTGTACCTTCTGTGTAATTTGATCTATTTACTTCCTCGCTACTGGCAGCAGTTGCTTTTTTCTTGATTATGATGTTTTTACACTGTTTGATAAGAGAGCATTGTTCATTACAATGCCTGGCCTGTGTGTTACTGTGGAATTAGATTAGATAAAGCTGGTTAGTTCTGTGCATAACACAGCTTTACACAATCCTTTCTGTTGTATGCATTCACAGTGTGTTTGAAAGTACACCACCACCAGCAGTGGCAGCTTTGTATACATTGTAGGAAGCTTTGTACCATTCAACCCGAAATTTGTATATATAATTCTCTACTATGGAGGGAAAAATAATCATAAGGCCCCAGCTAGTATATGAGTAGGAGACTGCCAGGTTTGTATTACAGAAAATTCTTCAAAGAAAACGGAGAAATGTAAATATATAGAGAACCCTGTGGGAATAGAAAGCCTTTACAATATGATTGGTTTCTTTGCATCTCTGTGACCTTACTGTTTTGGTAAGGGCTTTCTCACTTTGAAATTACACATTTTTCAAACAGATTGGATCAATTTTGTGTAAAACTTTTTATGGAGACTAGTTAGGTTCACCCTTAAAGTAGGAATTCGGGAACAAGTGAAAGCGTTTTGATCAGATCTGCCTCAGGATGTTGACTGGAGTAGTCTAGCTTGTAGTTAGGGAGACCACTATGGTGAGACATAGTGGTGAAACTATGTCTAGGGGTTCATGTGGGATACCTTTGGGGATCCAGACCATAGCGTGTATGGCCCTGATAGGTGTAAGAAAATTTAGCATCGATCAAACATCGGCGTAGCAAATTAGAAGCAAACACACATTTTTTTCCAAGGAGAGAGACAAACAGGAAGGCAGGAAGCGTGATTTCACAGTTCTAAGCAAAAGCAAAATGCTGAACTCTGCATGCATTGTATCATAACTTTGTAATAGATTTACATGGTGATGTGGTTAAAGGAAGACTCTCTTCACTGATCTTGGTACTGGCAATAAAATATCTTATTTTCACATCACTTAAAGGGAGTGAAGACTCGTGCACAAAGAAACGTCTGATGCCGGTAATCTGACCTAGTTTCGAATGAGGTGTAACAGAAATGTTAGACACCACCATCGATTCCAGAAAATTCACACACGGCTTGCTACCGTCGGTAATTAGACACTAGTGTACAGTCAGTACATGCAGCTACGGTCAATACCCACAACACAGTGTACATAGCAGCGATGGACATCTCAGGTCTAAATAAAAGATAACAAGGTATCACGTTTCATTAATGTCTGCATTTTGTAGCGACAAGAAAAAATTGCAAGCAACGGAAAGTTAACTTTTTCAGACGGCGGCACCCAGTATGGGGCGAGTCTTCAATGCCTTTAATAACTCCTGCATCATTAGTGCAAACATTTTTTTAAGCTTAGTTGGAAATTTTACCAACCCTCACAAGGAAATCAAACTCCCACTCATACATACTCCTAGATTTATCTTACAAAGGTACGGAGATTAACAAACGAGTGGTTAATGAAAACTTTTGATCCTCAACCTACCATTGTCCGGACACTGTTCATGCTAGTTATAGTAATCACTTGGAAATATCAAAACTTTTGACTGTTACTTTATGAGGTGATACTTACACCAGTAGTGAAGCCAGTGGTTACCTTGTCATATTGACATCCATGGGATTTAAGTAAGAGTAGCTTGGAAATAATTAATGATAGTGAACTCAGAATTCATGCTGCTTTGTTGATCTTAGTTCAACCTATTCATCTATATCACTAATCTCATGTACAAACATCACAAGGTACATATATCAGTTTCAAACTTCCTGTGATTCTGGATCTGACTCAACTACCACCTAAATTGATGACAGACATCCAACCTGCCAGTGATGGTGGTCTGAATTAAATTTCAAGTTGTTTATCCCTTTCATTCCCTTTTAAATCCTCTCTTCTAAGCCACACCTAAAAGTGGTCTAGTGAAAGCCACAAACCTACCGTACAAGTGGCCTTGTAAAGCCTTTAGGCGGCACCCATTGTATGGCACATGTTAAAAGCTGATTGAACTATTGATCTCCACTCTCATTCAAACTACTGCTTCAGCAGCTGATGACTCAAAACTGTCACTGCCTACTTAACAGTCATCTCAGAGTCAATTAACTCTGATCTGTTAGTCATCATTTCAACACTGTAAGGAATCTCTGTAACAGCTTTATCATTAAATCAAGCCTCTCATATCAACCTGCAAATATGGATCGCATTAAATCAATTGATGTTACTTCTGAAAACCAACAAGGTTGCAGCCTGTGTTGATAGGAATCTTTAGGAAGGATGTAGTTGGAAGTACTTAGTCTAGTAACACGGATGCAAACAAACATGAGAACTATTATTTAACTGGTTTTAGATTCTTCCCTTAAAAAACATACAAGAGGAAAACATATTTTACTAGTATCAGACCTGCCAACCTGTTTGTCATGAAAATAGGGAGATTTAAAAAATGTTATGACAAAAATAGGGAGGTTCATGGAAGAATAGGGAGTTAAAGGCATTGAGGACTCGCGCACAAAGAAACGTCTCATGCCGGTAATCTGACCTAGTTTCCAATGAGGTGTAACAGAAGTGTTAGACAACCACCATCGATCCCAGAAAATACACACACAGCTTGCTACCATCGGTTATTAGACACTAGTGCACAGTCAATACATGCAGCTACGGTCAATACCCACAACACAGTGTACATAGCAGTGATGGACATCTCAGGTCTAGATAAAAGATAACAAGGTATCACGTTTCATTACTATCTGCATTTTGTAGCGACACGAAAACCTTCACTTGCAAGCAACAGAAAGTTAACTTTTTCAGATGGCGGCACGCGGTTTGGGGCGAGTCTTTAATGCCTTTACACATTTTGCAACTGAAATTTTATAGCAATGTATAAATGATAGAACTAGAAACAGGGTGCTAGCTGCTGTTACGTTTGAAACGTGATGTAATTGACTAACAATGATATCTCGCTATGAAAAGTGCTACCTAACCTACAGTTGGTATTATATTGACCATCTTGTCATACAGTATATTATTGTAGTTATCTATGTCAACACAGCAGTACGTAGACACTGTATGTGTGTTTGTATGTATTTTAGATCCTCCTGCGAGCAGGAACTCTTGAAGAAGCCATCATTGGCACTGAGCTCACCAGTTACACCTAGGTAATTAATACTACACTGTCGTGCTTTCAGTAGCGCTGATATTGTAGTAATTAAGACTACTTCACACCAAACTTTCAGCAATTTGGGAATTATTTTGGGAGTACATTCCAAGGGTACCATGGAATGATGCATGTGTTAAACTGGGAGATTTGAGCATGAAACCGGGAGGTTGTGTGATTGGCTGAAAACTGGGAGACTCCTGGGAGAGTTGACATGTCTGTGGTATGTGCGTGTGGTAAGAGCAGACCTGTTCTCTATCCAGGGAAGAATGTTCAGAGTTTGGGCTTGTGGTCTTGCAAGTTTCTCCTCATGTGGAACACCCCTGGAGTATAATTACACCCTTCCTTGGTTCTCTGTGTGCCCTATTTTTATTTGCATTTAGCAGATCCCTGGATGCGACTTCCATGTACTGTACATGTGCTAATGTTGAGTGTCCCAGTTCTTGCAGTTCAAAGCTTAAAGCCAGGTTTTAGTTGTTAGCTCAGTGCCTCACACTCAGGGGAGTAGGAGCTGGGGGGGGGGGGCACTGGGACACGTGCCTACCCCCCACTTTTTCCAAACTAGCGAATGTGCACTACTGGCAAATAAAATGTGCCCCTTTGATGAAGAACTGTCTTTTGGATATCTTCAGCCTTTGTTAATTTTAATATTTTATTTTAATTATTTAGTTTTAGTCTGTACATGCTACTTTAAAATGGCATCCCATATCTCTTTGTAGCACGGTTAACAATAAACACCCTCAATAAATAGTATTGATAGCATACTAACACATGTATATTTAAGTGATATGGCCGGTGTGTATAGGTTTATAGCATAGTGGTGGTTGTGGAATGAGAAAGTGCCCCTCTGATATTGTCCCCCCCGCCACTTTTTGGAAGCTTCTCCTACCCCCCTGCTCACACTAATAAAAACAGAATTTGTTTATTGAATCAGTGTACCTTCTTCCTTTCCCTAAGTTGCATCTCTCTCTTCAGATTCCCTCTCTTCAGTAATGCTTTAATGATGCATAATTTACCAATATTTATGGAACCATTGAACGTTATACAGCTGTGTGTTTCATTTTGAAACCAGCATATAGAAGTACTATAACCTTTTTTCAAAATCAATTCACACTTGTAACTCTTTTTTGTACCAATAGTAAAAGTTCTGACATCTAATAGATTAACTGCTATGTTTGTATAATATACATGTATATATGTACTGTATACAACTGCTATGAAAGCATCGATAGCTGACATTAATCTGTACCAATCAGTCAAATTTTGTCAGGGTCGAACGACTGGGTTTATTACTATCAATTTTTGTGTAGTAAGCAACGGTTCTCGCATCGCCAAGTCCCTTGTGTAATATGCATACCAGCATAAACTAATACAAACCAAAATAACCAGTATTTAGCCATTTTGAAATTTCAAACCAAACAAGATTCAAAATAACCAGTAAGAAGCCATTTTTAAAATTCAAACCAAACGAGAATACCGATCGACTCAAATATATTTGAAATGAATCAGGTTTTAATGTAACACATGCACAACTTACAGAGGAAATAGGAAGAACGTTTGACCCTGCTAATTCCTGCTCCTTCTGTTTTAATACCTGTTCACTTTTCATTCACGATAAGGATAAGCACATACAGTAGTGCTTTACTGTTCCCATTAGTCTGTGCTCTTCTATCTGTGCTGTGATAGCTCTTTGCACTCTCAGATTTATGGGATATCTTCCTGCCGAAAAGACCACAATTATCAAAGCCTATATTGATAAACAAAGTTCTGTGTTTTACAGTGATAGTGTCGTCACTGGTAGGAAACTTACATTTTCACAGAAATCAAGGGTACTGTACAGTAGTATTGCTTATATTTTCAGTGCATTTAAAGAAGTTTCGATTGTCATTAATATTTTTTATACTTTCAAAGCAGGGACACTGAGTTGATGACCACTTTTCCAATGTATAATTAGATGGTGAAATTACTCTCATATCAGAAGTAATTTGATAAATGGCACAATTTATGCTTCATAGAATACCTTTTTCATGAGGTGGAACGTACAAATAGTGTTTACGTAGATGGTTTTCTGATGAGGTGCAACCTACAAATAATGTTTACGTAGATGGTTTTCTGATGAGGTGGAACCTTCAAATAGTGTTTACGTAGATGGTTTTCTGATGAGGTGGAACTTAAAAAAAGTGTTTACGTAGATGGTTTTCTGATGAGGTGGAATGTACAAAAAGTGTTTACGTAAATGGTTTTCGGATGAGGTGGAACCTACAAATAGTGTTTACGTAAATGTTTTTCTGATGAGGTGGAACCTACAAATAGTGTTTACGTAAATGGTTTTCTGATGATGTGGAACCTACAAATAGTGTTTACGTAGATTTTCTGATGAGGTGGAACCTACAAATTGTGTTAACGTAGATGATGTACAATATTATGAATGTTTTGCATTCTCAGTCCTTCCTTTCCACAAAGAGTTTCCATTAGTTGCTCATTGTTGTCATAAATGCTTTGTTGTTCATTCTCAACTTTTGTAAGTAGACTAATGTTTCAACCTCCTGAAGTGCTGTACACTATGTCTTTATGAAGGGATATGACCATAATGTCCTGTGTTTGGAGGTGAAAATAGTCTTGCAATAAAACAGTCTTCCAATTATTAGGAGGAAGTTGGATATTAGTTTCACCAAGTTTTGTTTTTACTTTCAAAGGAAACCAAATTTGCAACCAACTTGTAACAACAACTTCTGTTATGTACTGGAATGAGATCTCTTGTTCAACTTGAGTTTCTGTGCTATTTTGTGATGGGAAGTGTTCAAGTATAATGTTCCCAGTGAACAAATCTCAGTTAATTAGTTCATTGCTGATGTTTCTAGAAGATCAAAAGTATAAACTGTCTTAAATATTATTAAACTCTTTTTCTTTTCCCCTCTTTAAAGGAGTGTTGGTGACTGGTGCCACCGGTTTTATTGCTACCCACATCATCAAACTGCTACAAGAGAAAGGTTACCAGGTCAGGGGAACTGTTAGGAGCCTGGAGAATGAATCTAAGCTTAAACACATCAAAGATTTAGTTCCAGATGCTGCTCATGCTGTAGAGTTGGTCGAGACAGACCTGACCAAGGAGGATGGTTGGACAAGGTAAGACATCGTCATCAGGCATGAGCTTTTTCAGCGAATTCACGGTACATCCGTGATTTCTTTTCTACCTCGGGGACAAATACTATTATCCTAACACACTGTAACATACGCAAACTGGAGCCTATACCCGATTTTTGCAAAGTTTCGTGATTTTTTTTTTCCCAAGGCTCATCACTGTATCATGTAACTGTGTAAGCAGTGTGTATAATCGCTTCAAATTGAATGGAATCATGTCTATTTGCAGCTAAGATAAAGTGATTCTGTGCATTTCAAGAAAGGAAATATATTCAACTGCTCATTTTCAAAAAATTTGAACTTTGTCTAAACTGCATTGTCTGACGACCCCATGAAGAATGAGGAGGTTTCACCAAGCTAATTTTGCCAAAAACCTTTTCATTAATTAAGAATTAAAAAACTGGTGAGGCTATTGGTGTTCCTTAGAACTGCAGAATATATGCTGGTGCTGTGGCCGAGTGGATGAAGGCCATGGCATTTTTAGCAATGTTGCTTAGCAACGGGAGGTTCCGGGTTCGATACCCCGCTGGGTCATAGTAAGGTGGGTTTTTCATCCAAGAGCAATCTACAGTTTTCCCATCTGAAAAATGACTTTCTAACTCCAAAAAGATTCCAAATTTGAGTTTAGATGCTGAATTGGAAACCACCCGACGTGTATGTTGTAATCCATAAGCCCTTGGGGGTTTCTCCCACATTTGTGGTCGGTTAATTAGCGTAATTAACTGCTGAATTTTTAGCTCATACCAGCATGCTGGTGTGAGCTATTGTTACAGTG
>KN884224.1:0-12011 GCA_000934455.1 Apostichopus parvimensis
CCTAGAAGTGTTCTGAAGATGTTCATGTCACATTTATTAAGGATCCTCTTTTGCCTACTCAAATGTATGTTTGAAAAAGAAAAGACTAAAAGTTAATTATCACAACTGCAATGTTTTGAACAAAGTACGCCATGACAATTCGGCAGAAAACCACCTGAAAAAAAAAACAAAGAAACAGCAGTTTTAACTAAGTTCAAAGTTTACTCAATGTTGAGTTTAATTGTTTTTTTCTTCGTACTTTGTAAATATAACTTGAAATTAACATGAAAATCTGTCTCCTCTCTGTTATCTCTGTAGTTGATCTTTAGAATATAGAGAATTTGATGGAGATTGGGAAGGGAGGGGTCTTGGGAGAAGGTGGTGGAGGGGGAAAATGGTGTCTTCTGAGAAAAAGACACCCATTGCCTAACTGAATTAGACTGATACAGATGCTATGCAACTAAACTTCTGTTAGTTTTTGATGATTGTCAAGAACCATAGTCGTACAACATGGCTTCCTACACTGCACGTCTAACAAGAACATACTCACATGGTTTCTTCCAGCTCAAATACAATCCTACTTCACTGTGATTAACCAGGGAGCACAGACACACTTTTGCTGAAAAATTGGGTGTTCGTGCTATTTTTGTCTCACTCACATTTTTGAAGACTATGTAACAACTCAACTGGCATCTTCCCTCTAAGGGCTGAATTCCAAAATTACACACATCCCCCAGAGGGTCGCAAACATCATATTTTGTACAGGGGGTATAGGGAAAATAGACCGTATATTGTATTTGGTTGCATTTCTTTATCAAATACTGTATTTCAGCATCTTTGATATTAAAATTTTGCCCTAATTTTTATCTTTCATCTGAGTATACATTTATTGCATTCCATTGCAAACATAGATCGCAGTGATTTTTTAAGAGAACCAAGTTTGTACAAAATTTGCATCTAGTACAGATTTGCATCTGGCAACACTGTCCTGTTATTGCTGATGACCACCAGGGTACCACAGCCAGGTAAGGCTTAACTAGTCATCCCATCTGATGACATTGTTAACCAAACTAGCTTTAAGAATTGCAGAATAAAAGTGGTGTATCAATAATTGTACATGGCAAAATAATTACATGTGCAATGTGCATGACAAAACTTGATTTTATCAAAGATATTTGACCTCTCTAAATAATTATCCCTATACATTAGTGTATGTAGCAGTTGTTAGGCTAGGCTAGCTTAACATAGGCCTAAACGTTACTGGCAAGCATACATGCAATAACTTACAGCATGTATGTAGGCAGCAGGTACGGATCCAAGATTTTGCAAAAGGAAGAGGGGGAAGGGGCCTGAATAACTAGGCGAAGCAGAGCATAAATTCGCACAGGGTGGGGGAGGGGGTGGGAGGGGGTATGTGCCCTCTCATATTTTTTTTAAATATAGATACTCTTATTTAGAGTAAGATGTACTTGATCAGTGGGCAAGGGCGGATCCATGATTCTATGGAAGGGGGGGGGGGCAAATATATCATCTTGTGATCGCCGTCCTGGGGAGAGGTCTTAGGGTCTTTGGAGAAATTGTTGAATAATTAACTCCCCGCTTTTTACGCGGAATACCAGTGGCAGTAGTGCTTGGTATACATGGGGGTGGGGAGAATCCCTGATCTGAGAGAATTTGACTGGTAACACAGGTTTATACCCACTTTAGCGTACTACCATACAAACAAATCTCTAAGAAAACATTGGCCTATATAAAATGCGCAAAAAAACGTTACGGCTCAAATGTGATATGTGGGGTATCTGGAGCTCTAAAATCATGCTCCAAAATTTGTTTTTGATAAAACAAAATCTACAGAAACTACTGTAACTGAAACATTAGACAACATTCAGGATTCATGTTAGTGTGAACGATTGGACGACTCTCGCGTAGGTCTAGGATATCACCTTAGCCTAGGCCTTCTACTACTGATCCCTAAATCAATGTACTTTCTAGCTACCTGCATAAAACTTCCCCCCCCCCCCACTCTCAAAAAAATTGAAGGGAGGAACATTTCCCCAGTCATTTTCAATCCTAGTGTGAACCCTGGCTGCATTAGGGTATAGTAGACCACATCATTTTTTTTTTTTTAAAAAGCCGACTGGGTTAAAATTCATTCTATGACAGGAGGCACGGGTGCTCCTGTGGAGATTGAGGTTCTGCCCTAGACTGTTTAGCTAGGCTAGCCAGGGTGCATTTAGTTAGTCCACAAAAAAAAAGAGTTTTTCGACATGGAGTTAATTTTTGTTGGTGTGTCGACGTGTAAGCAACGCCTTGCCGGTGTAGGAATATGTCAGGCTAGCCTAATTAATGTTTCCAATAAGCTGGGCATGACGTTACTGAGGTGTATAATAACTAGGGTGTGACAATGACCCAAGGCGTACATGGAATGCACCCTGCATGAGGCTAAGTATATCTGTGTGCGCAAGAGCCTTAAAACTACATAGGTTGGAGCTTGCAGTTAATATATTAGGCTTATGAGAATAGTCGACCATGAGGAGATGTGTGGGGACATGTGGGTAAGCTATGATAGGATGAGGGTATGAGCTGGGACTGTGATCCAATTTTATTTAACATTTATTTATTTTGTTTCAGTTTCTCGTTCACTATTTTTATTTTTATTGTTACAATAAATAAGAGGTAAACTGAAGTCAAATGTGATGTACTTAAAGTGATACAAACCCATTGTTTGTTTTATTAACTTGTATTTCATAGAGAAACAGAGTCACATATTTTCACCTACATTGTCCTATTGGCATTGCCCTGAACATCTTTTCTGACTTAGGGTCCAAATTTTGTTTGAATTTATTTATGCGTATCATGGAGGCTCTCTTAAAGGAAGGATGTAATGACACAGGCTTCCCTTACCCCATTTGTTTTCAAAAATTAGGCTACATATATGCAAACTGGCTGAGTTTTCCACCCCCCCCCCACCACCCCATCCTCAAAGTGAAAATATGTGACAAAGTTTCAGTATCACTTTTATCTTTAGGAAAATGTATTCCTAATGTAATTTCCTTTCATTTGATATACCCATTATGCCTTATTTTCATAAACTTCAGTTTTTAGTATTTAACCCCTTCCAACCCTACCCACCCATGTTGCCCACCCGAGCCAATAGTGGGTGTAGATTAATATTTTCGGTAAAGGTTCAGCTCTTCAGCATAGTAACATGTACATTAATATTCCTTGTGGTTTTTTCCTTCCATTTGATAGTCATATCTAATATCTATATTATTCATATATTATATGAAAAACCATGTTTGACCTTTCCCTGGGTTCCCCTTATTCATGGGGAATATGAGAGCATTTAGGGTTCCCCCTCTCAGAATTGTGAAATATGGATTCCTGGTATCATTTCCTTTCATTTGATACCCACCATGGCATACTTTAAATAATCGCAAACTTACCCCTCCCCACCCCAAGGGGTGGGGGCTGTGTGAACATTTGAGAGTGAGCCCTTTCAGATTTTCATCAGGGCACCCTAGGCTATCTTTTAAGATATAGCACATAAAATAGCACAAGGAATGAAAAAAAATGTTCCGGTGCTCCCATGGTTATATTGGTTACATTTCTGTACACTGGGAAGATAGAGTCGTGCACCACTGCACAGACTGACTGCCAGTTGGGGGAAATGTCAAACATAATTCGACACTACTTAACACTGGCTAAATCTTTGTTTCTCTCTTTTCATATTTCCAAGCTGTGTTGACATTGAGACCTAAAACATCATAAGTGTATGTTATCAGCTTGATTAGGTTAGATTTAGCATTTGGAAACCCATCTCCATTACAGGAAATAGACATTGTAATAAACAAGGGCGTAGGAACCGGTGGGGCTGGGGGCGCCAGCCCCCCCCAGTGAAAAATATGGTGGGGCGGAAGTATCATTCCCCCCCCCCCCCCCCGTTCCGCAAGTCAGAAAACCCCTTTTTCATTTCCAAATGAGAAAAAATCACATTTGGAGCACCAAATTACATCTAAGGCCAGGCAAAATTATTTACAAAAATGGAGTGGGTGTTGAAGTGTGCTATATTGCACCAAATTGCATCTGAGGCCACCTGGAAATGCAAAAAAATTCCAAAAAAAGACCCCTCCCCAGGCCGGTCTTCAGCCCCCCCCCCCCACTCAAAAGTACTTTCCTACGCCACTGGTAATAAATAAAAGGAAACACACGAAGTACACGTTTCCTAGATGATAATGATGGCGATGATGGTGATATGATGTTGGTCTGATGTTGACGACAATGAATGATGATGGTGACAATGAAAATGATGATGTCATATTTCGTCTTGCTCAAGTTTTTGCCTTGTGTGTGAAAGAACATTGAACTAGTGGTATTTCCAAAATGGAATAACATTTTTCATAGCTGTCTCTGCCCAGTTGTTGATCACATACATCTATTTCACACAGAATAATGGTGATGGTTGGGTTTTCTGCCTCCTTTAATAAGAAAATAGCCAAGTAAAAATAAACTAAATAAAGAGAAAATAAACATCGTATGGGGGGGCACAGTAATATCTATTGAAAACAAAATTTTTTTTTTTTTTTTACAATTTTACAGTACAAAACTTTTACTAAAATTTACTTGTTAGCCAAAGAACTTAGGTAGCAAAAAAATGGGGATTTTTACATTTCTTAGGTTCAAAACAAAATATTCTCACAGCTCAAGGGTCATATCATATACGTCTATGGAGAGTAAGAAAGGAAAACAAGGTCATAAAATATAAAGAGTGAGTGAGTGCCATTATGCAAAGTGATTGGTCATCTACCACACATTGCATATTCTGCTGCCTGCTTGTGGTATTACAGAAATTTGGTCGTCATTTCTATAACAAAAAAACGGGAGAGGAAGGGGAAAACCAATCAGAGCACTACGATGTGTGAAACGGTAGGGGGGGGGGAGGGTCGGTGAGGCGGGACAGGAAACAAGATTTGAAAGGAATGAAAATAACAATTATGCAGCACTTGGCCTCGCACCTGTCGTCATTCCTACCAAATGCTGAAATAGTTGGAATCATATAAATGTCAACTCGTTATTTGATGGAGCATATATTGTTTAAAGGGAAGTGTGTTCAACTAATTAAAATATACATCTTCAGCCTCATAAAAACGTAGTTTGGAAGCAGGAGGCATTCACTCTTATATCACAACGAATTGTTTTTTTCTTTAACATGTACAAAATTTGACGGAAAAATATGATGTCTCCTTTGTATGTTCAGGAAATAATTCCGTTGCCTTTGCTGATTCTATTCACACACACGACGCCGCCGCCTCCCTAAGCATTATAGAGTACGTTGAATATTCATTATGTTTATATTACAGGTAGGTCTGGTGCTAAATATTCAATTTGGAATGAATATTTACTAATTCTATTTCTTATATTCATAACTTCCAATGGCTTGGCTATAACACAGAGAATTACAGCTTGCTAGGCTTTCATAGATTACAGCAGCCAGCTCTGTGATCAATCTCACTTCTTTAATACCACTGTATATTGTCCTCCTGCATGCTGGAAAGCACTTTGTACTGACAGCATGAACTACTCCTGACTAGTACTATCTGATAGAAATATGTACTTACTATTCATATTGATCGTACTGTGTCGATACGAAAGGTTTCAAACGGGACATGAAAAGTACAGTAAAAGCAAAGCTTGTCCCCTGCTGGATTTTACCATTAAAGACTACAGTACGTTTTTACATTACTAAATATTTATAGTTTAAACTGAATATTCAAAACAAATACTTGATAACTTCCCATTCCTCGACTGTTACTAGGAGGATTACAGTTGTCTAGGTTACACTAGTGTACAAACGAATAGTACTGAATATCCATGAGCGTTCAAACGTTGGTTTAGTTACACCTGTTGGTATCGCAACAGCTGAAGCAACTACGGAAGCCTGCAATAGCCTCGGTACAATAATCCTCACAATACTGAGCGCATCCCAACCCTCGGAAGAGTAAGTCGCCATTGTTTGAGTTGTGAGTAGTCTGGATCTGCAAAGAGAGAGAGAAGAGAAAGGAAAACCAAATAACATATTAATTAAGATGCAAAGCAAACAATAGTCAAAATGATATCTACCAACAATACGATATTTAACAAAATTAGAACCTAAATGAATACATACTGAAATATAAAAAAATAACAAAAATAGGAATGCTTATTCTGTCTAGACTTGTTTATGTATCTGCATATGTTAACCCTGTAAAACCAACAAATGTACGAACTTGTCTTTTCAAAATGAACGTTCTGATTACGTCGGCCTCTCTCCACCTCTCTCTCTCTCTCTCTCTCTCTTTTTCCAGGCTTGATTGCCCAATAGTATCTCGAGGGATAGACGTAAGGGTTTTGTGTTGATAATTACTTTTTAATTCTGGTGTGAGATTGCAAATGGGATGTGTGACCTGAGGATTTGGTCCAATATTATTGCCGCGATGTACGATTTAAAATAGGATACGGTCACACCCCCATACTCTCTCTCTCTTTTGCGCACGTCACCGACCCGCTTTCTTACCAAGCATACTCCATAACATGATTCCGTCTTGTTTTGTTCCACGTAGTCTTTATCACATACGGACAGATACCGATCATCATCATCAGCTCCATCTTCTATACGGCAATCGTATTCCTTATTACACTCCTTCAGGGTTCTTGAAGGGTTTTTGTAATATTGCCCACGTAGGTTTCTTGGCGGTACGACCAGCATGTGCACTGTCAATTTCAAGATTAGAAAGGGGAAAAAAAAGGGAAAAAGTTGTTATATCAACTGTTATGAATACGACGGTTTAAGAGAGTAATATTTTCTGCATTTGAGTGAATGCAGATGTAAAAAGCATGTACGTGGGTTGTGGTGGAGGGGGTGGTTGTATAGCGATGTGGGTATTATCTAGGAGCATGGGCCGGGTGCGTGGGTTGTGGGTGGAGGGGGGGGGGAAAAAAAAGTGAAAAAGTTGTTATATCAACTGTTATGAATACGACGGTTTAAGAGAGTAATATTTTCTGCATTTGAGTGAATGCAGATGTAAAAAGCATGTACGTGGGTTGTGGTGGAGGGGGGGGGGGTGGATAGCGATGTGGGGATTATCTGGGAGTTTATACCGATTAAGCAGGTGACAGGGTTGAGGATCAGGGTGTGGTTGTATAAGCAACATTCAAACGGTTATACCACCCAGACTTTTATGAAGGATATATACCATCCACACGTTATAAAGGCTATTTACCACCCAGAACGTTTTGTAGGCTATAAACCACCCAGAACGTTTTGTAAGATATGTAACACCCAGACCCTTACGTAGGCTATATACCACCCAGACTATTGTGTAGGCTATATACCACCCAGACCATTGTGTAGGCTATATACCACCCAGACCATTGTGTAGGCTATATACCACTCAGATCGTTTTGTAGGCTATATACCACCCAGACCATTGTGTAGGATATATACCACCCAGACCATTGTGTAGGCTATATACCACCAGACCATTGTGTAGGTTATATACCACCCAAACCATTGTGTAGGCTATATACCACCAAGAACGTTATGTAGGCTACATACCATCCAGACCATTGTGTAGGCTATATACCACTCAGATCGTATGGTAGGCTATATATCACCCAGACCATTGTGTAGGCTATATTCCAACCAGCCCCGTCAGTAGGGTATATACCACCCAGAATGTTATGTAGGCTATCTACCACGCAGATCGTTTTGTAGGCTATATACCACTCAGAACGTTATGTAGGCTATATAACATCAAGAACGTTATGTAGGCTATTAACCACTCAGATCGTTTTTATAGGCTATATACCACTCAGACCGTTTTATAGGATATATAGCACTTAGACCGTTTTGTATGCTTAATACCACTCAACGTTTTGTAGGCTGTATATACCACCCAGAACGTTATGTAAGCTATATACCACCCATACCGTTTTGTATGCTATATACCACTCAGATCGTTTTGTATGCTACATATACCACCCAGAGCGTTTTGTAGGATATATACCAAGTAGATCGTTTTGTAGGCTATATACCACTCAGACCGTTTTGTAGGCTATATACCAAGTAGTTGTTTTGTAGGATATATACCACCCATACCGTTTTGTATGCTATATACCACTCAGATCGTTTTGTATGCTATATATACCACCCAGAGTGTTTTGTAGGATATATACCAAGTAGATCGTTTTGTAGGCTATATACCACTCAGAACGTTATGTAGGCTATGTACGTACCACCCAGAACGTTATGTAGGCTATATACGTACCACCCAGAACGTTATGTAGGCTATATACCACTCAGATCGTTCTGTAGGCTATATACCACTCAGATCGTTATGTAGGCTATATACCACTCAGATCGTTATGTAGGCTATATACCACTCAGATCGTTGTGTAGGCTATATACCACTCAGATCGTTCTGTAGGCTATATACCACATCTAGGCCAATTAGGTATAGCTATTAACACCCATGTCGTTATGTACGTAGCATCTTTGCCTTTTAAGAAGTCTATATAGCACCCCGGATGCACATAACACAAGTCCGTTATGTTTATAACGTTATAAACAAAACGGACTTGTGTTACACCAGGACGTTATGGTCAGTATAGAACCCTGAAGTTTTGTAAAATAGAGGCCTTCCCACGTCATTATGCATATACAGTACCATTCACCGCACTCAGGCCGTTATGTGTATATTGGCCTGTAAAACCCATTTAGTTATTGAAACCTAGTCGATGAAAACTCACGGTAAACCACAAAGAGGATGATGATGGCACCGATGGCGTTCTTCATGGTAAGCTTTAATAGATCACGTGACAGATGAAACTATACGAAGAACAGGAAACGAACTACTTTATTGAGGTGAATATGAATTACTGCATACAAAAGAAACTGTAGTTTAAAACATGTGGAAAACGTAAAAAAAAAAAAAAAATCAAAATATAAACACATATATATAAATATATATATATAAACATATATAAACATATATAAACATATATAAACATATATAAACATATATAAACACATTAACTAAGGAAGCAACATGTGAGGTACCACGCCAGTCTTGAAACGTCTCACTCACTGACATATTCACCACGTTTCGGGACATTGTTATGCTAATCAAGTCAGATATTGATTAAGGGGTGGGGAAAATTACTGAATATTCATATAAGCAACTCGATGAAAAAAAAGTCCATTTGTTGATCTTAGTCAAAGACCACGAATGATAGTAAACATGCCTTGGTTATCGGGAATGTCCCGAATTTACGATTCCGTGTACTGACGTAGCTTTAATAGTCGGTGCCTATTTGCATAGTAAACAATGCTGTTCCTGTAGGCTAATGTAACTCTAATAGTTGTTGTTTGAACTGTAAGATAACAGGCAGGTAAGAACAGCAATCATTATATACAGTATGATAACCCTAGTATGCCTAATACAGGTAGTATGGTTTCCTTATACACGTCTCTGGTTTCCATGTAAAACGGTTTAACAGGAAGTTCCTGGTTTCAGCTTGGGTACTGCAGTGTGCGAAGCACGTCGTGTCGTGTAACTATGTATTAACCTATACAAGATAGTAACCATACGGTATACACTATAACGTATATGTACCATAGTTTCGCATACGAGACTGTGTTCTCAGCCATATACTGTACGGTAGGACTTGCGCGAGTTATTGTTTTAATATACATTTAGTGGAAGGCTATAGGGGTGGGGTTGGGGTAGACTGATCTGATGGGGCAGGTATACGAGGTTGCCTTAACACTTCCCGACAAAATGGATACACTGTGCATTTTTTCAACAAAATGTCACTTCTTAACTTTTGTTTGCGAATAGTTTCTGAACAACAGGGCACATTTTAAAATAACCAAAATTGTAAAGAGCTGCTTTTACTTATGTATCAATAAAAAGGGCATTTTCAAGTTTAAGGGGTTACTAAAAAAACCTGGGAGGTTACGCGTACCCCCTTTGAACCCCCACCCCCACACCTTACGCCTACGCTGCCCATTGTGTGAAGGAACCTCGTCATCATTAGGATATTTGTTTTTGTACACAACCATATTGTTTGTTAGAACTTTAAGCAGTTTGCTAATTTTTGTTTTGCCTTTATTATTTTGCCTAGTGTTCGGTTTTTGTCTCTAAAGCATTCGTAGTATCATCAAAAATACCCCCCGGCGTTTGGCTCTAATGCACAACGATGTAAAACTTGAATAGGAAAAGGTATTTGGCCAAGTTAGGCATTTCAATTCAAATCTAACTTTATGGCTGAGGAATTCGAGGAACGATGAGTGTGCAAACGTGTGGTCTTGTTTAAAGTTCACCCGTGACGTCATCGTGATACAGCATAGCTAAAGAAAACCAATGAAGCAGACAAACAAAGTACTTTTTTTGGAGGGGGGGGGGGGGGTATTCAGTTCAAGGTTACTGCTGTACAGTATATAATCAATAGTAATTGCTATTTTAGAACAAGTATGTATAACGTCATTCAAAAGGTGTCAGAAAAGGGGATATAACCATGCGAGGACACTAATGTCCCAATCCACACGAGAAAAGGGGATATGGCCATGCGAGGACACTAATGTCCCAATTCACATGAGAAAAGGGGATATGGCCATGCGAGGACACTAATGTACCAATCCACATGAGAAAAGGGGATATGGCCATGCGAGGACACTTATGTCCCAATCCACATGAGAAAAGGGGATATGGCCATGCGAGGACACTTATGTACCAAATCCACATGAGAAAAGGAACCATGCACAGGTGCATGTGTGTTTGAGGTATTTATATCAGTCTCGTTCCTCCCCTCCCACCCCCCCACCCTGTATACCCCACCCTTGTCCATAATTACATGCATGCAGAGCTACAGTATAGCACAGTACTGTAAATGATGAGCGATTTGTGTTCAATACGGAATTATGTTTCGTCCGATAAATCAAATTACAGTACAGCAGTGATTTAGAGGGAACTACACTTCAAATTTCATATGAAATAAATCAAACCAAATGAACGGTAAACCAAAGAGAGTTATGCAGTAGCGTATATAGGGTTTATGGCCCATAGAGCCCTACAGGTGTGTCTATACCTAAAGAAAAGTGTTAAATAACATGATTTTATTTTACCCCTCCCTTACCTGTTTCCGCTCAAAGCATGCACTATCCTACTTGCACTAACCTGCCAAACACACTTAAAAAACAGCGATGTGGAAATATTTGGGCAGACCTTGTACACCGACTTTTCGTTATGCCGTTAACAAAAACGACCAAACCGATATCGGAATTTGAATATCGACGACGTAACGCTCTTCCAAACATTTTACACCATATTTTGTAATGGTGTTATTAACTCCAACTGACTTGACTCATTCTGTAATTTAACCTAACATTCTGTACTGGTCATCACCTGTGTTTCTTGTTAGGTGAAGTATCTTCCGTCTTTTCCGCGTTAAGGTAACTAACGTCGGCAACGTTTTCGCGGCCATTCCGGGCTACTACCACTAAGCGGTAGCCCTTTCTTCTGTATCTGCAAATCCGAAGCAAAATACCTGATGGCTACCACTCTGGAGTTCTACGTATTTGGGTGAGGGGGAGGGGTGTGAGGGTAGATTGGGGGGGGGGGGGGGTAAAGTAACTTCCTTTTAAGGTCGAATCAAATCAGGGTCGGTCGTTTTTCGGACCCGCATCGAGACATCGACTCGATTTCCGGTAATACGATTGTTTTGATGAGTCTTATCCTCGTTTATATTTGTTTAATTAATCATTGGTTGATTTTTTGTTTTTATTTATTTTTTAACTATTGATTGACTTTCTGAAATTTCTCTTACTACTTTATAACCTTTCATAACTCTACGTGTTTCTTAAGATTTTACTATACATGTCATTGCTTTCACATTTTGTTTTTATATAAAGCACCGGTATACAAACAATATGTATGTATGTATGTGTATGTATGTGTATGTATGTATGTGTATATATATATATATGTGTATAT
>KN884224.1:13052-35628 GCA_000934455.1 Apostichopus parvimensis
TATTATTTTTCCCCAAACACTGTATTTTATTTATTATTCATTACATTCCCCTTACTTGTTCCGAGCCTCAAAAAAGTGATCCTGCCACTACCAGATTTCGCTATAATTATGAATACCAACAATGAATATTAAAAGACATTTGGCTGACCTTTTTGGCATGTGTGTGACTTGGGTGGCAAGAGGGTAGGAGCAAGGTTACTAGCGGGGACGAGGTATAACACAAGCATACAAACTGTACACACGGGCGAGGGAGGGGAGGGGGGAGGGGTATGACGTGTGGGACTGCTGAGTCGAATGGGATGTAGTAGTCTAAATAATGTTCCCCCGCACTGACTCCCCCTCTCCTTTTTCACACCTCGACGGATGGCTTACGCATGGCTGCTATAGTGCGGCCAAATTATGGTATAGTTCTGGATACAACAGTAGATAATATGCAGACTGTATATATAAGCTGATCAGTTACTGTGACTAAATAATCGCTGACTAACTACAGTTTGACTTCCCGTTACTGAATCAACAAGGAAACCGTATATGTCAGCCTATGATACAAATATGTATATGGATAATATGCGTTATATCATGAAGAGTAGAACGGCTCACAAATATATATGGAGATAACATACTGTATG
Source organism: Apostichopus parvimensis (assembly GCA_000934455.1). Taxonomy (NCBI): domain Eukaryota; kingdom Metazoa; phylum Echinodermata; class Holothuroidea; order Aspidochirotida; family Stichopodidae; genus Apostichopus; species Apostichopus parvimensis. The sequence continues at coordinate 13,682 of KN884224.1, forward strand.
TGTGATGTATTTACACGTTAAACGTACGAGTACAACATATACTGTACACAATTCTATAGTGTCTATATGCAACGTCTATATGCAACACGGAACTATCTCAAGTGGGATGAAAGTTCATGCAATACAATGCCGTTAAAAGTCTTTCCTAGAACAAGTTGAGAACTCTTGTTAACACGGTTCTATAGTTAGGTTCTCGATACTGGTCCATATTGCTGTTGCGGCAAGTAAGGGGGGGGAGGGGAGGGGTGGGAGGGGGTGGGAGTTCAATATTAAAGACGTTTCAATTTGAAAGGAAGAACCTATATACCATGGGAGACAACTTGCTTCCGCATAAGTATACCTGTGTGTATGGGGCAGGGGGGGTGAGAGTACAATATGAGAGAAACGAATTGAATTAGTGTTCCACTATTAAGGTACTGTAGTTGAAACCTGCAGTTCCATCCTATACAATCCACTACCCTCGAAATTGGCATGTGTTGAAAATACAGACACCATTCGCCCATCAAAATAATTTCGTATTAGTAACATTTATTCTGGGCTTAGTTCAGTTTTGTGGGGTTGCTTGTCTCGCAACTATAGCTGCCTTAATGACATGTTAATGATGGCTTCTCTTTGTTACTCCGTTTTCTTTTCTTTCTTTTTTTTGGCCCTCCCTGTAAAAAAATGTGTTACGAAGTTTGTATTGTTAATACCATAGTTTTTTTTTATTCATATTACCGGCCTGCATTAAGTAGTCTTCAATCTAACTATTATTCATTCGAGACATTGCTTCAGTCAATATGACCCAGGTACAGTAGCCTAAGTTAAGGTGTTTGCCACTATTCACGGCCTGTTATAATATACAATCGGTTGCGATTAAAGAAAGCCGTAAATATTATAGCTTATTCCACTGCGTAGGAACAGCGCCTACAAAACTATATACTTAAACGGGAAACTCCGCCTATTTCTTATTACAAGCCGTATAAAGTGTGTGCTGTATCAGGTTACATGTGAATACCTCAACCAGGAACTACTGTTCACACGGTATGATATACAGTATAGTAATTTATGGGTTGCAGCCAAGTTAATATGATTTTGATTTGAACACATAGTTTCATATAAAGAACAAAGAATCAATTAAACGTCATGAAAGCCAGTTAAGTAAGAAGTAGTCAAAGTGAGAAACACTTACTTATAAAAAGTAACTTAATGAGAATCTTTATGTTGTCTTACCTTTCTGTGCTGTTCCTTTCAGTTCAGTGATTGTACAATCCCGTAGCTTAATGCAGTCTTTTACACTGTGTATCTATAGGCTGCAGTACCGTTCTGTGCGGTGAATCGAAAGCCAACCAATTGCCCCCCTATCAACTGTGAACTCAATAGGACACGATGAACAGGATACTAGAGGACAATACCTCATGTTTATTCATAATTCAGTCAGGCGTAACGTTTCTATTGAGCTTCGGGTGCAGTGCGTCAGGTGCAGTGCGTCACAATATAGGGTATATAGTACGTATTACCAGCACTGACGTAAATAACTCAATGGAGTTGAACGGGTACAGATTGCGATCATAAGATTTTGTAACCGTTGTATATTATTATTATTATTGTTTAAAAAAAATAAAACTAACATAGCGCTAGCTTATACAGAACAAAGTGTTAATAAGTTAGTTAGTAACTAAGTAAACTTCGAAAACGATCGTTATACGTTCTAAACACGATATAAACGAAATGTAGCTTTAGACTTGATTATCCTGTGTTCTGTCATTATTGCATTAATTGCATCAAAATTGAAATTAGAACTTGATGATATATTAAACATGGACGGCGGAGCTCATTTTGATGTGGTTGGGGTATGGGGGAAGCGGGGCGCGGATATGACCATGGTATCTCTTCTTTTACTCTACAAAGTAGAGCACCAACGACATCAGGGTATATCTGGGGGGGGGGGGTTCTAGTTAATTTTGGTGGAAGGGGAGGAAAGAATAAACAAATCCGATGTTAAGCTAGGGCGTCATAGCAAGCCACCTTACTGAGTTCTTTTCTGGATCCTGTTCTTTTTACTGTTAGGTGTCAGTTTCCACGTATGGGGATTGAAGTTGGGTATTTCGTTTAGAGAGCTACTGCACCGATGTACGATGAAGCCATGATTGTCATACACGTTTAGGACTGCTAAAAGTCTTGTATGGATTTTAGTTAATCTTTTCGCTATTGTTTTGGTTTTATTCAAGGACAATTTGTTAACCATATAAAAGTTGGGACGACCCAATCCCGATTCCTTGCCCCCGCCACCCCCTCCCACACCCCCTTTCCCACGCCCCCCCCCCCCCTTACATGTATCCCGGCTCCGCCGTTCCCGATAGAACGTGTAAACATAACAAATATACCCCTTCAACGTTTTTACCCTAACTTGCAAATTGCTCAATTTAATTGTATTTATATCAGACATCGTAGGTAAGTTAACTAATCTTGTGTAAATGACTTTTGCCTTTGTGACTTTGACTTTATGTGACGTTCTCTTTTCTAGTGAATATTGGAGTTCCCCGAATGGAACTCTTCCCTCAGTGGGCAGTTTACAGCCTTTTGTATGGGCGGCCATTTGGTCAAACAATACAACGTTGAAACGAGACAAACAGTCAAGAACAAAGATCAAAAGGAACAATAATAAGAATGTAGTGCATTACAGATGGACTGAAAGGACATAGAGATGAAACACTCTAAGCAATAAAAGAACAAATAAACAGACCAAACTGAAGACGATTAACATGATCATACAGCTCACTATAAGAAAAAGATGCACCAAAAGAAAACTGACTAAACAACGAAATTAAACTACACCAAGCCATCGATAAACGACATGACTGCGCGAACTAAATGAAAGTTCGCCCCCCACAATGGAAAGAACTAAATGAAAGTTCGCCCCCCACAATTGAAAGTTTTCCCCATAAATCAAAACAAATGTTGGGACAGAATCAAAACGAACATTGGGACAGAATCAAAACGAACAGCCGGAAAAATCAAAACAGAGGGCGATATATTAAGCACGCCCCTTAGATAATTTTAGGAATGCCCTCAGTACACCGCAACGGCGCAGCTTGAACCGGATCTTGCTGTATAGAAATGTTGTGTCTTAGCGTCATATCATCAGGACCATGTAAACTTGGTCACGGTGACAAGGTCTGTCTATGATAATCAGTATGGCAGTGTCCCTCGTCTGCCTCTGCCCGGTGTATAACTTCTCTTGAGGGCACAATGACAACACGACGATTAGCCCCCCACAGTTCACTGACCTCGTGAAGCACGGTGCAGCGTGGTTGGACCATGGAGGTTTTTACCTCCATGGCTGGACAGAAGTGTCGTGCATACAATATGTCGTAACTACATTTCGTGATATAACACGGTCAATGAAAACCAAAACAGTAGCATCTGTACTTTTCAGTTCATAAGCGTTCATTCGTTTCGCGTGAACTTTCGTATTGATTTCGTGCGAATGTCTTTGTGATTATGCTAAATCCTCGTTTTTATGGTGGCGCTTATCCTTTTGCTCTGAGCACTCGTTCGTTTTGCGTGTGAGCGTTCCTTTTGTTTTCGTGCGAATGATCTTTTGCTTGCAATACATCTTCGTTCTTATGGTTTGCGAGTGATCTTTTGTTCTGACAAGTAGATAAATTTTGACTTCCCGGTGCTACTTGTTTTATTTTGTATATATATATTTTTTTTCAATTTTCTTTCTTTTTTATTTGTTTCATCGTTGTAATGTTCTGCCAAAATGGCCGCCCATACATTTGCTGGTTTGAGGATTTGTAGCTTTCCAAAATTGACTGACTTGGTTGTAATCTATACGAAAAAAAAGGTGCAATCCTGCATTCGTATTGGGCTTGCCCTGTCATACATTGACTGTAGGTATCACGCATTCCTTATTAAAGATAGAAGGGAAATAATTACCCTTGACAAATGACGTATTATCATCCATGTTTTAATTCATAAAAAACAAAAAAATATATCAATAAATTAAATCGTAATAATAAAATTGAATGGCACTAACCCAAATCGATCATAATTGAGAAACACCTACATGGCCTCGGGTGTAACTCCCCAAATCCAGTGTCTGCTTTTTCAGGAAACACAAAATATTTCTTAAAACTTTTTTTATTTTTTATATTATTGGAAATTAGTTTCTAACCACAGTGCATTGACGTTACGGTGATGACTCCATTCTTAAGATATCAAGCTCACAGGGCATCAGAGTCCACAGAGTGTTGTTTACCACTGATAAGAAAATTCCATTGTATTATTACATTAACATATGAGTGATGTGATAGCTTAACTGACCTTTGAACATTGAACTGTAACATCTAACACAACATCAATACGATACATCCACATGCGAAGCTTGAGACGTCTTTGTTTATCCTCTTGATATATCGTGTTTACAAGATTTTTCAAATGTTGACCTCTGGTGACTTCTCATGACTTTTGACATTTTCAAAATTAGTAGGCTTCTTCCACTTAATATGGAGCGTTATTGTACTAAGTATGAAATTTGTCCAATGTTCCCTTTAGTTCTTAATTCAACATGTCGGTCTCTGGTGACCACAAACATTTCCACTTCTTACCCATAATATGATGCATCAGCAATTAGGAGTATGAAGTATGATTGTGATAAAAGCTTCCCTTCTAGAGATATCGTGTTAACAATGTTTCTCTTTTGAAATTAGACCTCTGGTGGCCTCAAAATAAACTCTCACCTCCACAAAAAGTCTTCTTCTGCGCAATATGATACATCCACATGCAAAGTATGAGACGTCTGATTCCCTTCTTGAGATACTGGTTACAAGGTTCTCAAATTGTGACCTCTGGTGACCTCAAATGACCTTTGGCATTCTCAGCAAGGCTTCTCAAACACACTCATGCCATCCACGCGCATACACAAATACAAAATCATGATTACATAGGTTATAAATATCATCGAAATCTACAAAAACGAATAATACATTGTATTAATCCTAGTCCCAACATGAAGTCACAATTTCTCTCCATGTAAGCAATATTGAGGATTGTATTTCCATCCGTTTGACTCTCTCATCACATCAACGACTGCTTGCATTTTCTGGGTATCGTTGTCCTCCTCTGTCCATTCTCTGAACATATATTTGTAAGCAATGAGAGTGATTGCAGAAGCGTCTTGTCGGTGGTTTGCTCTGCTTGATCCTGTCGGTGCGATACACTCCTTTTCTAAAGCGCACTGTAACCACGGTTGCATTAGCTTCGTTTGAATGGTGGTGCTATTTATAATCAGCTGTGTTCCTGCTTGTATACGTGGCGCACATTTGTTACAACTTTGGTATTCTTCTCTGTCTACGCCAAGTTTGGTAAACATCGCTGGTACAGTCAGTTTAAAACGAGGACTTTGTTTTAGATCAAAGCTATCAATATACGACATGTAACCATGGTGACGTTGAATTCCCGGAAGCAGTACTTTAAGCGATTTTTTGAATCGTATGGAAGCATCTCCGTAAAAAATTGCGCCAAATTCATTTAAAGAGAGCTGTAGAAAACAAACAGAATATCAAAAATAGACAAAAAAGAAGGTTTTGAGGATTTATTTTAGTCCCTTGCACGACCCATTGCGAGGACAGCAACGGCGCCATCAAGAGCAGCGACAAACCACATACAGTGTTATGTACCGAATCTATTAACCGAGACATATATTCCTAATTGGTCTATACTGAATGTTTCCATTCAGCATCATGATCTTTTATCATTGGTTCTTAAAGAGCATAAAGTATCCTACTGCTGTTTTACGGGAGAGATTGAAGGTGGTTTAAAGCGTAAAGTAAAATTCCTGTGTGAATCAGAGAGATTCTTCAGCGAGAGCTGACAGACGGGTTGATAGGTAATGTCATCTCGTTTGGCTCAAATTTAAGCTCAAAGTGGTCATGTAAAACCCAATGTGTTGAGATAACTTGAAAAAGTCGAGGTAACTTGCTGCATTGACATCCTTAAGTTCATTCAATTAATCTCATTTCAAGTTATTTTAATTTAATTTGGATACGTTTTCCCAACTAGCAACTTTTATGAATGGGTAGCAAGAAATTATTGCAAATAACTACTAGACATGACAAGTTATGACAACAGAGTAAGACTTGTTGAATGAACGAAAACTTTAAAGTCTACCACACACATTCTTCTTCAGTTTTCATTAACCAAATGGATTTAGTATTATTAAGTATACTGGCGACTAGTTCATACAACACAGAAATGTCTAAGGAGCAAGTTACCTCGGCTTTTTCAAGTTATAAGAACTGAGCATTGAAGTTACAACAACAAGGCTTTTTGAGTTTTATAATATATATTGTATTCCTTCCAAATATATTGACAGAAAAACACAACATTTCTAAAACAAAACAGTAATGTGCACCTTGTGACACTTTAACGTAAAGGTGCTAAAACTTTATTTACCCCATATTTACACAAGCAGTTTTGTCAATTTTATAACTGTATCCCAGTATTAGTTTCACACTGAACACTACAGACATTTCAAATGATTAAGGCAGTCAATGGTTGCAATTTCCTTAAGAACAAGACACTTATCTTACAAGGCCATCAGTATTGTCTTCTAATTACAATGTTCTAAATTCATTAAAGTTAGTTGATTCCTCAAAGTTTCTACTCTTGAAACTACCCTAGACTGCCATTTGGAAACAAAAGACTTGTGAGACTATTGCAGAAATAAGCTCTAAGCATAAATGTTGTAAAGCAGACGTAATAGCAATGGTTGACAATAGTTGACATATTTCTTGTGCACTTTGTAACAATGCTGTTCTGGGCTGACTTTTACATGTACAGTCTGTACTTATATAGGCTATTTAGCTCAAGAATTTTAAAGTTGTTCTTTGATAGATATGGAAGCATGAATAACTAACACAACATCCAGATGTGGTGATGAACATGTGGTTTGCTCAGTTTCATTACATCTAAGATAACATGTTGTATACAACATTTAACTTGTGCCCTTTATTGATTTTATTCATCATAACTAACTATTAGAGACAACAAGCTAGAGTGAGATATACGCTTATTTAGAATTTACTGACAATTCGGAAAAATTAACAATATATGTATGCCTACACATATGATGATATATTAACCAGGGCTTCTTCTGCAGGGTTTTTAGTCTTTCACCAATGTTCAAATTTGTTGTCTGTGTACAACTCTCCCATAGAATCAATTGGGTTGACACAAATCAAACAGTAAATATGCATTTCCAAGGAAGAGCAAATGCACAAAGAAAAGTAACTTGAAAATTAAACATAGTAGTCATTATAACATATTGTGTCTCAGTATACATTATTACCAATATCTGTGTTGATTTTAGTTATTATTTGATGTCCAAACTATTGGCAGATACTATTACTTAGTGGAATGCCTGTCAATTTTTCTTCCTTTCATCTCCTTTTTCTAAAACATAACAATACAAACTAACACAGGATAAGTAAACTTATGGCAATATGCTTTTGAATGAGTCTTTCTTTCTATGTCAGGTTGAATAATACTTTTTGTACAAACCCCAAGGTTTTTTGTTTATCATTATGGTATTCCAAATTGAGGCGGTAATGAAGTGCAAAGTAGAAAGCGACAGCATATGGAGAACTTCTTATGTTGTTAAGCACAATGTTTGCATCTATAATGATGGAAATTTGTGAAGGGTCTTCTCCAAAGACAAGAAAGACAGGAATCCTCTGGCTCTCATCCATCTCCATTTGAGTTTCTGACATGTCCTGGCAAGAGAAAGTACAATTGGTTAGTACTTTCTGATGAATGTATACAAACACACATACATGCACATACACACACACATACACCCACATGCACATGGGAACTACAGCAATGAGGAAGACCCCTCTTATCAGGGTTACTGTTTATTTTGTTTATTACCATGAGTGCTTCTTGTCATATATGTGTCAACAACACCTAACGTTATAATATTTGAGTGCACTCGTATTATGATAGCCTATAGTACAAACTTCGCTTTCTCTACACAGTGGACAGTAACGTTAACGTTACAAACACATACACTATTAATCAAATCACAGGAAATTTGGAAACGCACAATTGACTACTTTCAGCATGAAAATCTTTGTAACGGGAGTGTTGTTAACTTTGTACTTTGGGGTTGATTTTTATGGTTCATTTGTTTTCAAACAAATTCAATCATCTGTACAAAGGATTGGAAGAAATTGTGGTTCTTTTGAGTTGTTTTACAAAGAGTTAACAAAGAAAGATATTCATTCCCAAAATAATTTGTTAAGAATTTTGAGAACACATTATTGGAAACCTGCTCAAATCCCTAACCCTACGTCGTTGTATACTGGTTTACACAATTTACACTTTGACACTGAGTGATTATATCTACGAGTTGTGCAAACGGATAAATATTTGTTCAACTCCCTGGTGTAATGTTACAGGTGAAACTATACATGTCTCTTAACTTTTTTATCGGAATGAGGAGTCGTTATAACGGCACGCCATTGTTCTATTAGAGATGCGAAACCATCTTCCATAAAACTGTCTTAGCATCCGAAATTGTTATGATTTTGAATTATTATACATGAACTCATACTTTTATTTCTGGCTTCATCATCTGTTATTAACAATGTGTAAACATATTTGTGTCACATTTTGTGTTGTGTCTAGTTGGTAAGTTATATAACATGATTTAAAAAACAAAAACGAACCCACAGTTACAGTTTACAGTAAATCAATGAATCCTATTTAGGGATGTGTCTGTTGTATAAAGCTTTTCAAGATTTGATTGCCCAACACAACAAACAATAACAACACCACTGGACAGAACGAAGTGGTAACAAAAGGGTATTTAATGTAGATCTCACCCCTACAGTATACTCACAAAGAAATGTTTAATATACCCGTTTATATTACTTGAGTCCATTTTTATGCACTCGGACTTGAGACCAATTCCAAGTTGGTATATCATCTCGCTTGGAAGAGTTTTTATTTTTGCCACACATTTTGTTTTTAGCCACAAATACTATAAATATCTTCTTATTTAGAGCAAATTCCAAGAGAAGCCAAGATTGGTTGCTGCTATACGTCATATGGTAGATTCTTCTGGCACAAAATATAGTGGCTTTGCAATTTATATAGAGACCGTGTGTATACGGTAATTTTTACAATAAATACATTTCAATTAGATCCATTCATTGTTCAAAGCTGTTTCAAAGTTATGGTTACGAAGTTAAAATGGTGATCGTAAGATATCTTTTTGTGGAAGCTTCCAAGCATCTGCGATTTTTGACAATGTAGGATTCATGGTTCTTTGCAAGTCCATTGAACATTACCAACAATGCAATTTAGTAACAGTGTGAGAATTAAGGTTTGGAATCATTACTAATCATCATTGCAACTTGAATATATCCAACATAGCTAAGATCTAGCTAAATTTATTAATATATTAATATAGGTCATATCACTTACATCACTTTCCAGGAAAATCACGGGCCATCGTTCAAGTAGTACCTCTTTGACTGGCGGTGTGTTCATTACTAACTAACTCCTTTTGTAAGCGCATGTAAGACACAAATTGGAATGGATTGTGGTTATTTTCTTGCTCTTTTTTTGACATGTCTGTAATAAGACGGGTTCTAGTTGTGTTGTCTTCACCAATAGGAAGCTTCGGCCTCCGGGAGGAAGTTAAGCTCGATCCTCTTCAGTATTTACGTTTTGGTGTTGATGTCGCACTGCCAGTGGTCAATCTTTTTCTTGAATTGACTTTGATCCCTTTTCTCTCAGACATTGATTCTTTGCCAGAATTGCTTTGCAACATCCATACACTCCAATTGTGTTGGATATGCTTTAAATTGCCACATTTCATTAGATATTGCATCCAAAAGATGGCTTTTCATGTCCTTGCCCAAGGTAAGTTGATCTTAAGAAGTTTTGTAGTTGAATTACCTAACTCAAACATTAACTGTAACTCCGGTCTTAGCTCTGGAAGATGAAGTACCTCTGGTCATGAACCCTGTCTTAGTTTCATTTGCAAAGACTTCATATCATCAGAGGAGCGGAAGATCATTGTATCCTGTGATCTTCCTTCTAATGAGTCACCATAAGGAAAGCTACTACAGCTTGCAATGCTTAAATCAAGAGGAGAAAGTGCTGGAAGGGGTACTGCTTTGGGAACTAATTTAACTGTAGCAGCATTCTGGACTAAATCACTAAAGTTAACTAAATTCACCACATCTCTCCCAAAATCTGAATCTGCATACTGTAGAGTCAACTCATAGGTAATGTTCACTTTATTTTAATAATTTTTTTAAAACTTTCAACTAAATTTGGGCGCTCCTGAAGGCAGAGCTTCCTGATGTCCGAGTCAGAAATCATCAACCTTAATTTCAAAGGTTCCATACTGTCGCTCGTTTTGGTATCTATATGGAATGGAACACAAAAAAATCAAATAAAAGCGGTACTAAGTCTCACTGTTGTATTTCATTGCCACATAGTGCTTTAAGACGACTACCTTACTTCCATGATTTGAATGTCATGCCAATGGATAGTAATCATCCAGGTCTCTGGACTCTCTTTGATGGATTAGTTTAAATATATCTGTCTCCTTTACAGTGAATGCCCCCGGATACTTTGCAAATCTACTTTCAAAACATTTTACCACAAAAAAATGTCCTTGTTAACTGTTATAAGTTTAATCTTTGCAAACTATGCTAAGCCATCAGAATCAGAAATAGGAACAAACATGCTTTTGGAATACTTTGTTCTATCAAATAAGACTGAGATTGTGGATGAATTAAGGACATCAGGGATAACAATCTTCGTAGCTTCTGAGAGAAATGTAATAGTTATACTTGTCAAATTCTTTACAACAACAGGTAAGCCAAAGAAATGTGGGGAAGCCAAAGGATATGTATCCATCTTTTTATACCTATTGGCTAAAGTAACTAGTATTTTCTTGAAGTTATTAACACTTCGAATGATTCTCTTGAAGAAATTGTGCAACGCTTGGAACCTTACTGTGGAGACTTGAACTAAAGGTCCAAATAACCTTATTTTATCTGGGTAATTTACAGCAAAATGGTGCTTTGATTTCAGTCTAGCCTCAGGAAATGCCATCTTTAGTATCTGTTTGTGTTCCTTTATTTTAGCTTGAAGAGAATCAATCATTCCTTCTGTAAAATTAGAGCTGTGAGCCATTTCAAAAAAATATTTGGGTAATAAAATCACAGCAAGTACTTGGTCTTGCTCTGGTAGATATAGTCTACCACAACTAATTGGAGCAACCGGAGCAAGGTCCAGTTTTCAAACTGGTTACCTCCAATACTACCTTTTTCCTTGTAATTTGTCAATTATCTATGGTCTATTTTATAAATGCTGGGCCTAACGTTAGCCAACATTGAAGTCCCATCACACGAAGTTGGGGTAGTAATAATGTTAGATTATTAAATGTTATAAAGTTAGTTTACCGTACTAAGTGAAATTACGAAAACTAAACTAACGAGGCAAACCTATGTATATAAGATACAGGACTAGAGCCACAAACCGAAGTATCAGTACTTGACGAATCTTAACTTACTTATCATTTCCTTTTTATTTGAACTTCATCCCTTACTTTTATATTCCGGACTGATTTAATGCCGGCCAGCTCCGAGCTCTCTTCTGATCTGCTCTCACTCATGTAGAGTATAGTGGGATGGAACAGTGTAGGCTACTTAACGCGCACCTGTTGTTCGTCGCGCGCGTCGTTCTCGAACATTCGGACTATGCAAAACACGTAACTACATGTTTCTGTCAGTTGGTACAACACACGTAAAGAGTGTTATGTAAAGCTAACTAGAGCAAGACTCAAACAGTGTCAGTAATGTCAACGGGTTATGATTTTTTGTGTTATGGTGACCTACAACGGTTTTGCTGTGATAATTTTTCCAGCGAGCAAGGTTTTTCAGTGTAGGTGCGTAAATTTTAATGTGCCATGATGTATTCATGCACCGCAATTACTACATGTCAGTGGAAAAGTTCTAACTACCGATACTTTGGCGGCCTTTTTAGTTGAATGATATTTTAAGATCACAGCCGGATGCGACCCCAAGAACAGTGTGTTTGCCATTTTCGTTCTAACAAGTTTTCTAGTCAAGGGAAAAGTGTACACAAGAGACATTCTTTTGTCCAAAAATAGCTGAAAGAAACATCTTATTCCTATTTGTATATATACAAAAAAAGAACATTCACTTTTGAGTTACTTTGCAACCCCCACCCCCCTTCCACTTTCATATTGCCTTTCTTTTGAAATTGCCATGGTGTCAGACACCTTCAAACTTCAACAATATTATTATAAAATGCCAATGCGCCTAAATGCAAATAACGAACAGCGTAGTGAAGTATTCAGTCGATCACTTAACACAAGCAGCTTTGTAGGTGTAGTGTTGTCATTTTTAGATCTGCTCAAATCATTTAGCTTAGCATATGTAGAAACACTAAAATGTTATTATCTAAACAGAATCCCATCACGTTTAACTTTTTTGGAGCATTGTTCGCCATACAAAATAACTGTCGAGTCATTATTAATGATGATTTTATGTTAATTTGCTCCTCCTGTAGTTTCTAGTATGTAATTAACTCAGTAACTGGCTCTAAATCATTCCATTGAAATGAACTGTAACTCACATTGATGATAACTGGCTTCCACGCATACGATCGCAAATTTTTGAAATGTTGTGGGTAATTGTTAAGTGGAAAGCGTCGAAGTTCGACATCACATAGCTTACTGACCTGTGTAATCAATAAAATACGAGAAACAGTAAGAATACAGAACAAACTGGGAAAGTAATGGACAATGATATCAATGTTTACCATGATAGTCTAATGCACGTGAAGTAGTTTCAGGTTAAAACTGCTACTAAAGTACTTCTGGTATTATGCAGCTCAAATGTGTGGGTCAATACTGAGCAAGATGAATTTCGCTCATCGCATCCATCCATCTATGGCACCCAGCTCAAATAGAGGACAGTCCTATATTCCCTCATCCCTTTCTTGTCCCTAAATGGAATGAAATGCATTGATATACTTAGTTGCTATTGGTTAATGCCAATCACTTGATCGGATAATGTGCAGTCATATTAAAAATTGTCACCAGACTTGTGACCGTAGACGATCGCATTTGCTGCCTCGGAACAAGCTAAACCCTACCACGGTGTGGAAGTATGAGACTTTCGAAAACCTAGAATAAGGACGTTACGTAGTTAAATAAAAACATGTTGTCAATATTTTAGAATGCAACCCAGACTGTTCCAAATAAAACTATTACATCACATCCGGACGTTCCCGAAAAGACTTCAGTCGAATGGAATTAATAATGCAACGCATATTTGTGATATTTCAACCTTCTTAATCTCCATTGTACATCATGACGTTGTGTCGCAGTCAATATTGTTGCCCTGTATTTCAATTCTTACAAATTGTAATGTCCCGTATTAAACTGGCAAACCGCAGGTTGCTTTTTGGAAAAGATGTTGGCCTCTGTAAAAAAACAAGTATTACTCTTTGATTTTCAAGACGTAAGAATGGAACACTATCAGTTTTGTTATACATATATTAGTGTCATGAAAAAATTAATTATAACAAAGGTTATAATTCAAGTCAACGACACGCCGTTATTCTAATTTAATTGCGGCCGCATGCTTTCATAATCCGTCGCCCTCGACATGTGAACGCCTAGCATCTTTCAACGCTAAGGACTGAGCATCCCACTGGTTCCCAACGTACAATCACTCAAGACACTAGAATGAAATTATCATGTTGCAATGTTCCGTACGGATGGAACTAGTATTTAATCTTCTCTTTTGCGGCTTTGCCCCTAAAATTTATGTTAGTTGATGATTCGTCAAAACAGTACAAATATAATTAGTTACTTCTTTCCGATTTCCATATGTAAATTACGAAGTCATTTACATATTTCCATATCCATAACAACAATTGACGAAAATAAATGTGAGGGCCACATCTCATCACAGTGAAAGAATAAGACGACGATGTCAAGTCGACCTACGAACGTAAAAACTGCTATTTAATTCCTTGCTGTAAATTTCCTGAACGATAAATTACATCTGATATTGGTCAGGGTTTAGAATTGTTGCAAGCAAGTACAGTGTATTACCGGTGCAGTGTAATATTATGGACTAAACCGAAAAGTGTAGAACGATCAGTTTAAGCTATACTATTCAAACAGCTTAATTTTAGAGACTTCTGACAGAATATCGATTTTAATAGTTTGTTATTATGTTTAAGTGTAGCAATTCTTGCTACTTTAATGCCATTAACTCAGTACAAATTTTATTGGATAGTAAGTGTATTTCTGCATGACGACGGTCGTCGTCCTGGATGCAAACGTAAGTCCAAATCTGTTAAAGATGATTTTCAATTGACTTGATCAATATGTCGATACTGTTAGATCAATTAACCATGAATAATTCATTAATACATTGTAACATAGTTATATTTATTGCTTCCATGTATTTCAAGCCATACGGAGGCGAACACTTTATACACAGTGTTCTAATTTGCCACTGAAATTTGTATGAAAGGGACATGACTGGAAGGTAGGTTGTCCTAAAATCATGTCAAAATCTTATCCTACTAAAATGTATTATTCATATGCCATTATAATTAATAATTTACATAAACATACCTACTTACTTATGACTTCCGTACTTTACACAAATCATAAAAATTACATATTCATACTTCTCTTTTCTTGGTGTTTGACAAGCCCAGATCGTAGACTATTATTCTCTTTCCAGGCATATATTGTTGAGCTGTTCCGACGTACCCCATCGCTTCTTTGTAGTGATTGTCAGAGAATGCTGTGATGAGGACTAGTCTTTCGTACATTTCATCTACTGTAAGGACTGACACATCTAAATCAATGTGTACACCGCCAACGTGTGGTGGTATAGTAGTATTAGGCTGAATCTCCGAGTCATTTCTTCCACGTGTGGGTATATTTATAGCGATCGATTCGGCATATCTGTTAAAACCTTAATGGATAGAAATACAATGCAAGTAAGTCTGACAACATTAAAATGCATGCTAATCTTAATAGATCACTGTAGACACTAGTGTTTATGTGATAGAGATTGATAAGACTACTGTTATCATTCCATTCCTAAACCAATTGTTTTCTTGGAAATGGTGCTTTTAATACTGATCGATTAATTAAAATAGACCAGAATACATAATATTACGTCGGAATGGCAATATTGGAAGGACGAGGGCAGTGACCCCTGGAGATTGGGGAGCCGTGCAAAAATGTCACCAGTTGTGATAGGAGGTAGATTGGAGTGAATATTGACAGGTAAGAGGAGTCTATTAAATACACTATCACGTTTGCTGTGATACACCATAAAAGCCTATTGCTATTGGAGTTATACTCTACTAGTAAATGTTAGAAAATAACATTTCAACACCGAAACGTCACTTCATTGCTCACGGTAGACATAAATGATTTTATTTTATGATGTAAATCGTTCGCAATAACTGCTAGAAGTCAAAATTGCAAGACTAATGTTTAGTTTCAGAAATTACCTTTTAAACAATCAGATTCAGACTCATTAATAATACGGCTGGATCACTGACTCTAGAACACAAATTAGTGTGTTAAATTCTCCAAGACAAAAATTGTTAACGGCGTCTCTTGACTTCAGACTACATGTTTAACATGCATTAGCAACGGTTGTATCATCATTATATTCATTATGGAAATATATCTATCAAGAAGCAAGTCGTCTCAAAATCCAATACACCCTAATAGTTTGAATTGATAAAGCTTGCATATTAATTGCTACAATTGTCATTGAATGTTGATATTATTTACTAATACATTGGTGATCTTACCATTTGATTGCACAAATAAAGTTGAATATTGCGTAACGTAGAATCCGACAAAGATTAAAAGCATGATACTGGCGATGAAACTTCTTTTTAAAACTGCAGTGCTGTCCATTCTGACCTTTATTGATAAAATAGCGAAGATATAAACAGTTATTTATTTATTTAAGTTGGTTTGCTAGTCTCGTAACTAGGTGCTTTAATAACAAGTTACTGATATGTTTTTGGTTACCCTGGGGTTTTATTTGTCGCCCTCCCTCATAAAGATGTTTTACAAAGATTATATTGTTAAGTATATAATGTTTTATTCAAATTACCAGCCTGCTTTTAATAATGTTCAATCTAACTAGTTTCATGCGAGACATTAACTTGTCAATATGACCTAAGTACTCTCTAAATTTGGAAAACATTTTACTCTAAAGTGAGCCAAAATGATGGAAATTTGCAATATATGAGTAAATACTGACTTTGAATTATTCGCTCGGAGTTTAGAGCAAAAGGCTCGTTCATTAAGGTTCTCGTTAATATATCATGTGATTAATTACCATACAGAATGTAAATGCCCGGAGGTACAGCACAGCAGTATATCTCGTAAATATGATATATGCGTCGTATATACACGCCGCGACATTCCTCAATGACAATCGAGTGATTTTAGTCTCAATTTAACCCGGATTTTGAATTAATACAGTCTAAGTCAACTCATCATCAGTTGAATTTTGATTAATTGTTGAAGGAGCCAGCAGTCTTATTGGTGCAAACTTGTTCGGTAGTGGAAGGATTTCCCCATATTTTGCCGTTCTTTGAAGCTAAGCCCTAGCTTTAAAATTATTCTTAGCCTAACGTTACCCAGGTCTTACGTGTAACGCTAATTTAAACAGTTTGAATTGTCGGGTCACATAAACGCCAGAATATTTCATATTTTCATATTTCATTTCATTTATTTCGTCTATACATAAGAACAATAGAACACAGTGGTATAGTATAAACAGGACACTAGAAAAAATAGCGACCAAAAAATAACAAATATCAATGAAAGAAGGCAAAAATTAGGAGTAGAGAAAAATAAACATGAGATAATCAATACTCAGTCAGCGTAGTTTTCAATTAGGTGGGCTTTTAGTTTGCGCTTAAACGTTACATAAGATTTAACAGTTTTTATATCATTCGGAAGCACTTTCCAGGTTTTATAGCAGTAGTTATTCAAGAGTAATTTGCAGTGTTTCGAGTGATGTCTGCTAACTGAAAAATGGGTATTATTCCTCGTACTGTTACGAATATACGCGGAATTACTGGGATTAACAATATCACTAAAGACACGGAGGAGAATATTGTTGATATACTTATAAATAAAAGAACAAATGTCGCTGGCCTTAAGAATGCCAAGGTCTTTGTGCAAAGTACTGGTAGGATAACGTCGATGTTTTAGAGTAATGGTTTTTAACATTCTATTTTGGAGGATTTGTAAAGGCTTAAGTGTGGTAGCTTTAGCCATGTCATTAATTTCAGCACCGTAAGAATTCTTAGAACAAACCAGTGAATAGTAAAGCTGAATAGCTACAGAGGGAGTGAGCGAATCCCTGAGGCGATAGAAAATGCCATTCAAACTGAACAAGACTATTACAAAGGTCATCAATATGTTGCTTGAATGACAATTTATCATCAATCAGAAGGCCAAGATATTTAACGCAATCTGTTTTTCAAATATTAGTGTTATTCAAAACAAAATGCTCTGGACACGAATGAGAAACATTATCTTTGGCATGAAAAATAGTAAAGTTAGTCTTCCCAAGATGCAAGGTAAGTCTGTTGGTATCAAACCATTTTTTTAGACTGCTTAACGTTGATTGTGCTTTAAGTACGATATTGGTACAGTTTTTGTCGTGGACAAAAACGTTTGTGTCATCAGCAAAAGTCTTAAGGACTCGTCAGGTACTACATTTTTAATATCGTTTACATAGATTAAGAATAACAGCGGTCCTAAAACAGATCACTGGGGCACACCGATATTAACATTGGAACACGTAGAATAAGTACTGCTAAGTACTGTTTAGTAACTGTATAACTTGGCAAAGAGGTTTTTGTGGTCAACAGTGTCAAAGGCTTTCTTGAGATCTAGATAAAGACCCAACACATTCTCACCATTATCTAGATAAGTACGAATACAATTTGAGTCTCTAAAAGCATGACTTGTATCATGACCCTTTTTGAACCCGAATTGATAGTCAAAAAGGGTATCATTGTTGTCCAAGAATATTCTCAGACGTTTCTCGATAGATCTTTCTAGTAGTTGATTCACACAAGGTAGCAAGCTGATCGGCTGGTAATTTTCTGGAAGGGTATGATGCCCCTTTTTAAAAATCGGGATGACTTTTGCAACTTTCAGGGCATCTGGATAAGTACCAGACGTGAGCACAAGGTTGAAAATATGACAAAGAATTGGAACAATAATATGTGAGATGGATTTCCAAAGTTTAGGAGGAATACCATCGATACCCGGTGATTTTCCATCTTTTAGGGAAAGGATTTCTTTGTGGATTTCTTCAGAAGTGATGGGCGAAAAAATATAGTATTTGGAGTACCAGGCTCCATGAACTGCATAGGATCAGAATCACTAATAAATATCATGACCAAGTTTGTTGCCAAGGGTTGAGAAATAATCATTGAAAGCATTAGCAATGCAAAAGTCATCAGTAATGGTTGCATTGTCGTAAGTGATATTACTAACTATAGAGGTAGAATTCCTTTTCTTGTTAAGAAGTTCATTAAGGACAACCCAAGTTTTGGGGGTCGAGTGCTGCTTAGCCTGAATGATATATTTGTAGTAGGATGTCTTGGAACAACTGATGGACTTGTTAAGAATACGTCTGTACTGTGCCAAATTGCTTTCTTTCTGGTGTAGGGTTCTTAATATATTTACGAATCATGGTGTTCTTGTGACTTATTGACTTTCTAATACCAGTTGTGATCCATGGCTTATTTTTAGATTTCTTTCGAGACATTTTGACTCGTGGAAAACAGGCATCGTGAGTGGAATTAAGCATAGAAATAAAAGTGTTGTAAGCGTCATTGACATCCGTTAAACCATAAATAGATGAAAAATCTGTACCATCGATTGATTGAGTGAATGTCGCAAAATTATGACTGTTGTAGATCCTAACCATTGGTCAAGTCGTATTCCAGTTGGTATCAATGTCACTGATAATACAAAAAAAAATAGCAAGTGATCACTAATATCACAATATAAATTACCAAAAGTGATATCTGTTGTGTGACCAGTTGGAAAACGAACAAAAATATGATCGATGAGAGTACTAGAACTCTCAGTAAGTCTGGTAGGTAAAGTAATTACTGGTGTAAAGAGATTGCACCTCATAAGATTAAAATAACTATTTACTGCAGCAATAGAATTGATTTTAAGGAGATCAATGTTTATGTCTCCTCCAAATATACACATATCTTTGGACTCAACAGACACTAAAGCAGACTCTAAAGCTTCAATAAAGTGATTGATATTACCTGTAGGATGCCTGTAACAAACAACAAACTCGTAGCAATTGTTGTTGCATTTGACATCCAGCCATAAATCTTCGACTTGGCAGTTGTTACATTGACAATTTAAGTTACGATTGATTACATTCTTCATCAAATTAATTTTAATGAACTAACGCTTATAAAAAATGCCACTCCCCTTCATTTAGTGGGCGGGGATACAATCTCAAACGCATAGTCTGGTAAAATATGACAAAAAGACTGTGAATGGCAGCGACCTATTTCAGAAAGCATTATAACGTCACGGTGACTGTCATTGTTATCTGAGATTAATCGCCGCTAACCTCCTTGGCGAACAATCGTAGACCATGTAGGATCGAGGTGTGTAGTACTCTTTTCAGTGAAAGCGTGTGCTAAGAGAATTAATTCGGTGTCCCCAGGCTCTTCACTGCTGGCCGCTTGAGTATTCTGCGTTGAACTAACCAGCTCGGATACACTAGTCCGGGAATTACTGGTGGGTCTTTCATCGGAGTTGGTCGACTGAGGCGGATCGTTGGGATAATTGCACCTCTTTTGAACAGATGTATTCAACTCAAGTGAGGTTAATCTCTCGCCGATTTTCGAGAAATTATCTAATTATGTCTTTATCATGGTCATGGTTGACAAGAGCAGCGGTTATGGCCGAAAATTTGGTTTGGAATTCGTCAATTTTGACCAAAATTTATAACACGTCCGACTGTGGTAATAGGCTCAAGTTACTGGCAGCAAATATAAGTAGATCGGCGACATTCACTTCTTTTATCTTGATTATGATGTCTTCTTACATTTTTGGCTTTTTATTACCCCCTTTACGTGTAGTGAATTTGAAGGTCACATCCTTGTCTTTAAACATGGGTAGAGAAAATAGCAACTGTTTAGCGTTTTCTACAATTTTATCAGAGTAGAAATTGTCACAAATGATGACTATGGTCTCAGTGGGTAGTACTTCGATTTAATTGATTACGTAGCACAACAGTTCATTAACGATTACGTCAGATTGCCCAATACACTCTGCCATGATGTAGCTTTACAGCACTAGCTAACCCGTAACGGAACGATATAGTTGTTAGTGTTAGCAACGGTTTCGCAGAACTACTTAGCGTCGAATGGCACGATGACAACCATCATCCTCGGAGAGGACGGGTTTTTATAGGGTAAAACAAGGCAGAAAATGTTAATATTCGATAAATAATACTGGATAATGCATGTTGTCGTTGATAGTGTGTATCCAGTAGAAAAATGTAATTACTTACAGCAAGTAATTAAGATATAAAGATGTGACGCGTGTAGTTACCGTTTCAATCCGGTGATGAATCATGACCGGATTGAACTAGGATATCCGTAGCTCATGCTAATGACGTTAAAATATTGCATTGGCTAGGCTATTGTACATATGCTACCATTTTAAGTAACGATATCACTGCCAGATCTATTGACAAGGCTGAGGCCTAGCCTATATTTTTGCAAAGAAACTTTGGAGCGAAATTATTTGATTTTCGTTTTGTTTTGTTATACAGGCCGAGCCTGGCTTTAGCCTAATCTAACTTACGCTATAGGCTAGGCTAAGTAAGTCTTAGAAATTAGTTAGGTACAGCAGGTTAAGCCTTCATGTGGCAATGATTGTAAGCTAAGAGTTCCAGACAGATGTAATTAAGTGAGAACTTATCGTCACATGTTTGTAAATAATGCCCTTTTTCTCTCTACAGGATCTTTAACAAAACTTGCACTTCATTTGGATACTAGTCTCTACAGTTGGCCATACTAAATGAAGGCCAAATCAATGTTTTTGTTTTGAAAAAGCCCTAAACTCAACTTTGTCTAGTCGAGAGCAGTTGTTTTCCACTGCTACACAAAGTAATTATAGGCTGATGTACTGTGCTTAGGTGGTAAATCTTGATGATCAATGCTGTTTTATGATATGTTTGCTGAAGATATTGAAACTGAGTTTCACCAGATTATAACAAAACAACATTATACTCAGTATCATATAAGCTAGTTAATTTGAGTTGATTGTTGCGAGATGGTATTAAACTCGGCTTGTTTTGTGATACAGATATTCACTTATGTGATACATATTCACAGTATCAGTATACCCTCGGATCCATTTGATTGGTACTACATCCCTTCAAAATTGGTTCCAAAATGTAAAAAGCGTATCCACTGGGAGAAATTGGTGACTTTGTGTGCCTCCAACTTCCAAGAGTTAAGGCAGAAACGCTGTCTCTAATTACCGATTCAAAAACTTGGTGTATATCTCTGAGTACCAAATTTCAGCTCTGTACTCCCTGATAAGAAAATATGAGTCCCTGAAAAGCAAGTATCACCAGAACAGTACTTAATTGCGACTCTCAAGTGATCTATGTGGTATACTCATTTCAAATGAATGTCGAATAGGCGTCTTAAATGTTCGTTGTGTCTGTCATTACCACGAGGACGATTCTGATTAATCCTTAGTAAAATCTTAGTTGGGGACAGTATGGGACCCACTGTATCTGAACATTAGTTGACTTGGCATGGGAACAAGC
>KN884224.1:35678-56490 GCA_000934455.1 Apostichopus parvimensis
TAACGGAACGATATAGTTGTTAGTGTTAGCAACGGTTTCGCAGAACTACTTAGCGTCGAATGGCACGATGACAACCATCATCCTCGGAGAGGACGGGTTTTTATAGGGTAAAACAAGCCAGAAAATGTTAATATTCGATAAATAATACTCGACAATGCATGTTGTCGTTGATAGTTTGTATCCAGTAGAAAAATGTAATTACTTACAGCAAGTAATTAAGATATAAAGATGTGACGCGTGTAGTTACCGTTTCAATCCGGTGATGAATCATGACCGGATTGAACTAGGATATCCGTAGCTCATGCTAATGACGTTAAAATATTGCATTGGCTAGGCTACTGTACATATGCTACCATTTTAAGTAACGATATCACTGCCAGATCTATTGACAAGGCTGAGGCCTAGCCTATATTTTTGCAAAGAAACTTTGGAGCGAAATTATTTGATTTTCGTTTTGTTTTGTTATACAGGCCGAGCCTGGCTTTAGCCTAATCTAACTTACGCTATAGGCTAGGCTAAGTAAGTCTAAGAAATTAGTTAGGTACAGCAGGTTAAGCCTTCATGTGGCAATGATTGTAAGCTAAGAGTTCCAGACAGATGTAATTAAGTGAGAACTTATCGTCACATGTTTGTAAATAATGCCCTTTTTCTCTCTACAGGATCTTTAACAAAACTTGCACTTCAATGATTGCATTTGGATACTAGTCTCTACAGTTGGCCATACTAAATGAAGGCCAAATCAATGTTTTTGTTTTGAAAAAGCCCTAAACTCAACTTTGTCTAGTCGAGAGCAGTTGTTTTCCACTGCTACACAAAGTAATTATAGGCTGATGTACTGTGCTAAGGTGGTAAATCTTGATGATCAATGCTGTTTTATGATATGTTTGCTGAAGATATTGAAACTGAGTTTCACCAGATTATAACAAAACAACACTATACTCAGTATCATATAAGCTAGTTAATTTGAGTTGATTGTTGCGAGATGGTATTAAACTCGGCTTGTTTTGTGATACAGATATGCACTTATATGATACATATTCACAGTATCAGTATACCCTCGGATCCATTTGATTGGTACTACATCCCTTCAAAAATGGTTCCAAAATGTAAAAAGTGTATCTAGTGGTAAAAATTGGTCACTTTGAGTGCCTCCAACTTCCAAGAGTTAAGGCAGAAACGCTGTCTCTAATTACCGATTCAAAAACTTGGTGCATATCCCTGAGTACCAAATTTCAGCTCTGTACTCCCTGATAAGAAAATATGAGTCTCTGAAAAGCAAATATCACCAGAACAGTACTTAATTGCGACTCTCAAGTGATCTATGTGGTATACTCATTTCAAATGAATGTCGAATATGCGTCTTAAATGTTCGTTGTGTCTGTCATTACCACGAGGACGATTCTGATTAATCCTTAGTAAAATCTTAGTTGGGGACAGTTGGGGACCCACTGTATCTGAACATTAGTTGACTTGGCATGGGAACAAGCCCTTAATTATTCAAATCATATCAGTGTCATTTGGGTGTTGTTTTTGAATAACTGTTTAAAAGCATAAATAGGAAGGTGGAAGGTTTTACTTGGGTGATTGAGTTGAACTCTAGCCTGATCACTTGGGTAAAGAGAAATGACACAATGTAGGTCTTATTCATATAAGTATGGAGTAGGACTTTCTATTCTATCTTCTCTACAATCATGAATATCGTGTTCAAATGTTATCAGTTATACAAAGTTTCATGAAACTTTTCGTGTTCTGTAAGTGTAATAGACACATGGTGTGTGGTGGTCTCTTAACATCATGTAACTTTGACTCTGATTAAGGATTTTTACACATATCATTTCTTTTGAAATATATAGAGTCTCATTTGTTTTCGCTTTGTTAAACTAGAATATAGTACGTTTGTGTAGTATATTGTGCTGTTTTTTTCTTCCTTTGTTTTGTAACATAGATAAACTGTTTTTTCATATGTGTGATGGACCATTTGCAGCCCTGCAGGTAAATTTTATTTATTCCTTGGAACCATGGTCACACACGTGTATGTTTATTGAGCAGCAGAAGATGGGAACCATGGTCACACACGTGTATGTTTATTGTCTTTATCTTTCTTCTGTTTCTGCAAGACTTTGAATTATATGTGTGCCTAAAATAAAGTTGGAGAAGACTTGACAATTGTCCTTGTTTTTTTTTAGTTTTTATAGTTGTATGTACACTTAAGGGCAGTACTCGGAATAAAACACTGGGATTTAACTCTTTATTAGGAGTGAATATACAACAAAAAAATCACTCTTTAAAAGGAGTGAAAAGTGCAATCTAAACAAGCGTGTACATTCTGCTAGGAGTAAAAATTTTCACATTAAACTTGGAGTGGTTTTCGCTCTCGTTAGAGCTGTCCCTAATCCCCATCCAGCTAAGAGTAAAATTAGAGTGGTTTTTCACACCACGGGATATAGAGAGTACAGTAACTTAAAGCAGCTCTTTGCCTTTGTCGCCGTTTTCCCAAACTTTTGACATGTCCATCGAGTTTTTTACATGTATTCATCACAAAACAGCAAAGTAAGATATTAACCAAGTTTTTTCCCTGTCTAGAGCATTAATTGACGAGTAATGAAGGACGTCTGCAGATAATGAGTAGTCGCATGCAGTAACCAAAATCCACTAGTTTGAATTCAACCAATCAGTTAATAGCTAACATGCTTATTTATGAGCGGTTGCTTAAAATAGATTCATTCACAGCAATTCGACAAAGTCGCGTCGGTATCACAGCCATACACAATATACACAAATAAAGCATGGTGTTTTAGCAAGGAGTTCCATAACAACTCCCTCGTTTTAGTACAAAATGGTGTACTACGTTGCTTACGACGACGCTAAGTGAAAATTATTTACCTCATTATTCCATGACGTTCATAGAATTTAAGTAGTAATATTATGTTCGGGATTTCCTGCGATCCTAACGGAAAACATCTTCGAGAAAAACAACGTTCAAAGTTGTAAATATTTTGACTTTCATTCCACCATTTGAATTTAGATTTGAATAGATAAGCTAGTTATGTATGTCGTTATGACATCGTGGGGTCCATGACGTTGAGAAAATCACAAAAAAAGGACGCATAAAGCTGTTTTAACTATAGGAGTATGCCAATATTCACGGCCTGGTATCATATATTATCGGTTGCGATTAAAGGACACCGTAAAAATTATAGCATATTTTATGTAGGAACAGCGCCTACAAAACTATACTAAAAAACTATATTAAAAAACCTCAACCCATTTCTTGTTATCAGCCGTATAAAATGTGTGTTATATCGGCTACGCAGGAATACCTAAACCACTCTACACACGGTATGATATACAGTAATTTATGGGTTGAAGCAAAGTTAATATGATTTTGATTTGAACATAGTTACATATAAAGAACAACAACTCAATTAAACGTCATGAAAGCCAGTTAGTAAGAATTATGAATATTAATTATGAATATGATATTAATGTTTATGTTGTATTACCTCTCTTTGCTGTTCCTTTTAGTTCAGTGAGTGAGTGAGTGCACAATCCAGTAGCTTAAAGCAGTCTGAACACAACGTATCTATATGCTACAGTACCAAATGTTTGCGTCACAGTAATAAGCAATATAGTCTAGGTATAAAGTACGTATTATCATCATATAAATAACTCATTGGAGTTGAACGGGTACATACTGCGGACATAAGATCGTTTTGATTTCGTGCAAATGTCCTTGTGATTATGCTAAATCATCATTTTTATGGTGGCGCTTATCCTTTTGTTCTGAGCACTCGTTCGTTTCGCGTGTGAGCGTTCGTTTTAATTTCGTGCGAAAGTTTCTTTTGCTTACAATACATCTTCGTTCTTATGGTTTGTGGTTGATCTTTTGCATATTGTGTTTTAATTTCCGTATTTTAATATATACAGGCCGTGGGAACGATGAAACGGACTTCTATGGAAGGTGGTTGGAGGGGGGCGTATATAACTATTATAATTTACACTTTTAGTGTGCTTGGTGTCAAGATCCGCTTTGACAAAATAAGTTGTTCAAATTAAGGATACATACTCCTCCCTTGAATCCTCAACTTCCTCCGTGCTGTGAAAAAAATAACCTATGAAGAATAATGATGGTTTGTTTAATGTTGTTGTTAGAATTATTTAGCCGCCCCCGTTTTATTAATGAAAATATATGCCCTAACAACTTCTCCCATTCCCTGCTACGTCACTGTAATGTAACACATTATTGCTCTCTGGAGTAATACTGAATATTCCACGTTACATTTCAGGAGTACCGAATATGAATAATTAAAACCGAATATGATTTTTTTTTAATGTTCCGTTTACTACATACATTTTGCGATACTTGATACTTTGATCTTGTTCAATAGAGCTCTATATTCTTTTTTCTAACTAAATATGGGGACTAGAATCTTGGAATGGGCTACTATTAAACTAGCCATCAATCTGTCTCCTGTGTTTTGTATGTCAATAGCTCTGTTTGGAGAAATAAAATTGCAAATGTTATAAAAACATAAATCCCCATGTTTGCTGTGTTCATGATCGTATTTGTCTGGCAACAAAATGAAATCAACAAGCGATGCAACTTGCAAATGTAACAAACACAGAAACAGGAGTACGTGCTTCCTTGGTCATTGCTGTATCTTTCCTATTGACTTCAAACTGCAGCCAACAAGAGAGAAATGAGGTATTTTAAAGCACACTACCAACAAAATTAATTTTAATTTAGAGAACGTCATCGACGCAAAATGATAGCCAGATTTAATAGGGTTATCTGCCCAACGGAGCTGTTTAGATCATTAATATAACATTAATACAAACACGTAACGACACCCAAACGCGTAACAAAATCGGTGAACCCATCGTCATCCCTTCCCACACTCTTCAAGGTATGATGATGGCACAGACACCGATCGTCGTTAGATGCATGCAACGGAGTTCTCTGTGCGATTAGGTTCGATCAGAGCATAACGATAAGGCTAAGTATATTGTCTATAACCATGCTCGTAGTTGTTTCTACGATCGGGGAATCATGGGTCACGGACAGGACAAATCCTCCGAAAAGTGAACCCGGTGTCATATTTGTCTTCGGGATCCAACCCGGCGTAATTCGACTAATATTGTTCCTTATTGATGATTCTATTCCTGAGCTGAAAACACTTCATCCGTTATTGGTAAAGATCCTGTGGTGACCGAATCGTAGCTTGTGAGCTAGACGATGGCTCTTGATACCATTAATATTGAAATGTACATGGAATATGCCACCTGAAAGAAGTGTACCAAATCATGGAAGACATCTCTTCAGGGGTGGCCGTTCCTTGGCTCGAAAGCCACATGCATGTGTCGTTGACATTCAATTTGTTTGAATGGAGCTTCTTTTCACATCACAATTAATATAAATTGATAACCATTCATTTCATATATTGCGTCTCTGCAAGGCTGGCCACGCATTACATAGACACTTCGTGTAACGTGCCACCTAAAAGGAGTGCACCAAACCATTGTCATCTCAGCTTTGATATCTAAGATAATCCTTAGCTCTTTGTAGAAGTCATTCATCACGCTAACTGGTAAATGACAATGCAAATTCGATAGCATTTTATTTGAGTGCAATCCTGCATTCGTATTGGGCTTGTCCTGTCATACATTAACAATAGGTATCACGTATTCCTTATTAAAGATAATAGGGAAATAATTACCCTTGACAAATGACGTATTAAAATCCATGTTTTAATTCATAAACAACAAACAATATATCAACAAATTAAATCGTAATGATAAAATTGAATGACACAAACCCAAATCGATAACAATTGAGAAACACCTACGTGGCTTCGGGTGTAAATCCCAAAATCCAGTGTCTGCTTTTGCAGGAAACATAAAGGAAACACAAAAGATTTCTTAAAACTTGTTTTTTTTTTAATATATTATTGGAAATTAGTTTGTAACCACAATGCATTAACGTTACGGTGATGACTCCATTCTTAAGATATCAAGCTCACAGGGCATCAGAGTCCACAGATTGTTGTTTATCACTGATCAGGAAATTCCATTGTATTATTACATTAACACATGTGTGATGTGATAGCTTATTGTAGTAAGTATGAAATTTGTCCAAGGTTCCCTTTAGTTCTTAATTCAACATTTCGGTCTCTGGTGACCACAAACATTTCCACTTCTTACCCATAATATGATGCATCAGCAAATAGGAGTATGAAGTATGATATTGGTAAAAGCTTCTAGAGATGTTTCTTTTTTAATTAGACCTCTGGTGGCCTCAAAATAACCTCTCACCTCTCACCTCTCAGCAAAAGTCTTCTTCTGCGCAATATGATACATCCACATACAAAGTATTAGACGTCTGATTCCCCTTCTTGAGTTACTGGTTACAAGGTTCTCAAACTGTGACCCCTGGTGACCTCAAATGACCTTTTGCATTCTCAGCAAGGCTTCTCAAACACACTCATGCATCCACGCGCATACGCAAATACAAAATCATGATTACATAGGTTATGAATATCATCGAAATCAACAAAAACGAATAATACATCAAATTCATCCTAGTCCCTTACGAATTTTCAAATTTGAACGAAGATTTAAAAAAAAATCACGACCGTTCACTCCTTTGCAAAATTTCTTTCTACCATGAATGGCAATTTTCGTTTATTTCAGACAAAACTATAACCTTATGAAAAATAATCATTATCACTGCTCGATTTCGGTTTTCTACACAACATGAAGTCACAATTTCTCTCTATGTAAGCAATATTGAGGATTGGATTTCCATCCGTTTGACCCTCTCATCACATCAACGACTGCTTGCATTTTCTGGGTATCGTTGTCCTCCTCTGTCCATTCTCCGAACAGGTTTTTATAAACAAGGAGAGTGATTGCAGAAGCGTCTTGTCGGTGGTTTGCTCTGCTTGATCCTTTCGGTGTGATACACTCCTTTTCTAAAGCGCACTGTAACCACGGTTGCATTAGCTTCGTTTGAATGGTGGTGCTATTTATAATTAGCTGTGTCCCTGGTTGTATATGTGGCGCAGAGTTGTTACAACTATGGTAATCTACGCCAAGTTTGGTAAACATCGCTGGTACAGTCAGTTTCAAATGATGTTTAAATTGGGGATCCGTTGGATTAAAGTTTAGAATGTTCGTCATGTAACCATGGTGACGTTCAATTCCCGGAAGCAGTACTTTAAGCGAGTTTTTGAATCGTATGGAAGCATCTCCGTAATAAATTGCGCCAAATTCATTTAAAGAGAGCTGTAGAAAACAAACAGAGTATCAAAAATGAAACAAAAAAATTTCTGAGGATAAATTTTAGTCCATTGCGAGGACAGCAACGGCGCCATCAAGAGCAGCGACAAACCACATACAGTGTAATGTACCGAATCTATTAACCAAGACATATATTCCTAATTGGTCTATACTGAATGTTTCCATTCAGCATCATGATCTTTTATCCTTGGTTCTTGCATAAAGTATCCTACTGCTGTTCTACGGGAGAGATTGAAGGTGGTTTAAAGCGTAAAGTAAAATTCCTGTGTGAATCAGAGAGATTCTGCAGCGAGATCTGGCAGACGGGTTGATGGGTAATGTCATCTCGTTTGGCTCAAATTCAAGCTCAAAGTGGTCATGTAAAACCCAATGTGTTGAGATAACTTGAAAACGTCGAGGAAACTTGCTGCATAGACATTTTTAAGTTCATTCAATTAATCTCATTTCAAGTTATTTTCACTTAATTTGGATACGTTTTCCCAACTAGCAACTTTTATGAATGGGTAGCAAGAAATTATTGCAAATAACTACTAGACATGAAAAGTTATGACAACAGAGTACGACTCGTTGAATGAACGAAATCTTTAAAGTCTACCACACACATTCTTCTTCAGTTTTCATTAACCAAATGGATTTAGTATTATTAAGTATACTGGCGACTAGTTCATACAACACAGAAATGTCTATGGAGCAAGTTACCTCGGCTTTTTCAAGTTATAAGAACTGAGCTTTGAAGTTACAACAACAAGGCTTTTTGAGTTTTATAATATATATTGTATTCCTTCCAAATATATTGACAGAAAAAACACAACATTTCTAAAACAAAACAGTAATATGCACGTTGTGACACTTTAAAGTAAAGGTGCTAAAACTTTTTCACCCCATATTTACACAAGCAGTTTTGTAAATTTTATAACTGTATCCCAATATTAGTTTCACACTGAACACTACAGACATTTTAAATGATTAAGGCAGTCAGTGGTTGCAATTTCCTTAAGAACAAGACACTTATCTTACAAGGCCATCAGTATTGTCTTCTAATTACAATGTTCTAAATTCATTAAAGTTAGTTAATTCCTCAAAGTTTCTACTCTTGAAACTACCCTAGACTGCCATTTGGAAACAAAAGACTTGTGAGACTATTGCAGAAACAAGCTCTAAGCATAAATGTTGTAAAGCAGACGCAATAGCAGTGGTTGACAATAGTTGACATATTTCTTGCGCACTTTGTAACAATGCTGTTCTGGGCTGACTTTTACATGTACAGTCTGTACAGATATAGGCTATTTAGCTCAAGAGTTTTAAAGTTGTTCTTTGATAGATAAGGAAGCATGAATAACTAACACAACATCCAGATGTGGTGATGAACATGTGGTTTGCTCAGTTTCATTACATCTAAGGATAACATGTTGTATACAACATTTAACTTGTGCCCTTTATTGATCTTTATCATCATAACTAACTATTATAGACAACAAGCTAGAGTGAGATAAACACTTATTTAGAATTTACTGACAATTTGGAAAAATTAACAATATGTGTATGCCTATACATATGATGATATATTAACCAGGGCTTCTTCTGCAGGGTTTTTAGTCTTTGTCCAACTTTGTCGTCTGTGAATGAGTACAACTCTCCCATAGAATCAATTGGGTTGACACAAATCAAACAGTAAATATGCATTCCAAGGAAGAGCAAATGCACAAAGAAAAGTAACTTGAAAATTAAACATAGTAGTCATCATAACATATTGTGTCTCAGTATACATTGTTACCAATATCTGTGTTGCTTTTAGTTATTATTTGATGTCCAAACTTTAGGCAGATACTATTACCTAGTGGAATGCCTGTCAATTTTTCTTCCTTTCATCTCCTTTTTCTAAAACAAACAGTAACAATCCAAACCACTTACAGGATAAGTAAACTTATGGCAATATGCTTTTGAATGAGTCTATCTTTCTATGACATTAACTTGTTTTTCTGATGAATAAAATACATAGCAATACAAAGTAACACATATCTATAAATTTCACCGAGTAGAACATGCTGATTAATGTTTCTCCTTGTCTATGATATTAACTTGTTTACCTGATGAATAAAATATAAAACATGACAATACAAACTAACACAGAATAAATCAAAGTATTACAATATGCCTTTTAATGTGGCTTTCCTTCTATGGCATAATAAAACATAACAGTCCAATCTAACACAGGATAAATTCACTTAGTATAATATGCCTGTGAATGTTTCTTTCTTTGCATGACATTAACTTTATTTCTGATGAATCAATGTGTTGATTCTAACTGTTAACTTGCTGTCCAAACTAATAATTGGATTATATATCATTAGCTTGTTTTTTAGGCTTCGGACCTTAGGGCTAATGTTTTTCCATCCAGGTTGAATAATACTTTTTTGTACAAACTCCAGGGTTTTTTGTTGATCATTATGGTATTCCAAATTGAGGCGGTAATGAAGTGCAAAGTAGAAAGCGACAGCTTATGGAAAACTTCTTATGTTGTTAAGCACGATGTTTGCATCTATAATGATGGAAATTTGTGAAGGGTCTTCTCCAAAGACAAGAATCATCTGGCTCTCATCCATCTCAATTTGAGTTTCTGACATGTCCTGGCAAGAGAAAGTACAATTGGTTAGTAGTTCTGATGCATGTATACAAAAACACATACAAGCACACACACACACACACACACGCATGCACACAGTTCATGTCACCCTTGCCTTTGATAATACACACATTTGTTTAAAAAATATATATAGACACGTTTTTACAATGATACGTCAAACTTCACACATGCCGCAGCCAGTGGCAAACTTTCACGCTGCTAGTTAGACTCTTAGTTTACCCCCTTGAATGAACCACTGGCGTTGGCATGACGGCCAAAAAAATCAGCATTATCCGGATAGAGCGCACAGTAATGTTTGGATATTATTCAAACTCCGAGTATAGGCATAATAGTTTATAGTGTAGCAACATGTCTCTAGTTTCCTATAACCTGTGTCATAGGCTACTACGGTAACTTCCTAACAGCAGAACATCATATTAACGATGTCAAAACCTGAACACCTTGAAGTTTCGTCCATTCTTTTTCTGTATATGATGCATATAAATGATTACAAGTTCATCGCCGAACACTAATCAGGGCCTGTGCTCTGTGATGCTTAGATGCTATTCAACAAAAATGCTGGACCTAAATGAACTGCAAGAGAACTGCAAAGAACTATTGGTTAAGATCAACTTTAGAAGCAGTATTGTTACCAGGATTTTATGAGTTGTGTCCGCGGGATAAAACGCCCTAAAAATTGTTTCCGTCCTCACAGAAAAACTGTTGGCCCACAGTCCTCCATGGAAACATGCTCTTTAAAATACCTCTACATGAACGCACAATACTTAATTATAAAGGAGACTTGAGAAACATTGGATTGTGTACAACGGATGCCTATAGTGATATGTCTATAATGTGCACGAAAACAAATCAAATGATGAAAGCTATAAATAGTGTACAACAACAAAATTACTTTCAAATTCTGAAGCGGGAAATTGTTCCGTAGAATAGTTACCATATATGCTGCCCTGGGCATCATGCAGTGCACACTTCTGTGCGGGGTATACAACTCCCTTACATAGTGTCTACGAAAATGTTATAGGCTATGAATACGCGGTGTATGTCGGAAACCAATGCAGAGTAAAAAGAGTGCCTAAAAATAAAATATTACGTATTGATTGCAATGCCACAAGAACACGCCCTAAAAGGCCTAGTACTTGCTTACAACGTATTTGAGCTCATGTCGTAAGTTAACCATTAACAGTTACCCCATGCAATTATATTATTAAGTTTCATTCAAATGTGAACAAACTTTTCCTTTTTCCCGAACCACTATAAGCAAG
Organism: Apostichopus parvimensis; assembly: GCA_000934455.1. Taxonomy (NCBI): domain Eukaryota; kingdom Metazoa; phylum Echinodermata; class Holothuroidea; order Aspidochirotida; family Stichopodidae; genus Apostichopus; species Apostichopus parvimensis. Next base: position 46,884 of record KN884224.1, read on the forward strand.
TCGGCCCAACCTCAGCCAGTTTGACCCCGGTCCTATTAAAGTATGTACATAACTTTTTACGCAATGTCGATTAAAATCTCAAGCGCCAATGGCTACTTTTGACGACTGAAGTATGAAGTATATAGTTTACACTCACAAAAAAGTTTAACTGAAGCATGTGGTCAAAGGGACTGCGAAATGTATGCACGTTTGCGATGAAGAAATTACCGTGGTCTGAATGCACATTTTACATTATTACATTTTCCCCACAAGAGTCATAAATTGTCTCAACATATATATAACATTTTTTGATCAAAAGAATGATTCAAATATAAGTTATATTCTTAGAAACAATTCAACTACAACAGGGCCTACCATGAGTGCTTCTTGTCATATATGTGTCAACAACACCTAACGTTATGATATTTGAGTGCACTCGTATTATGATAGCCTATAGTACAAACTTCGCTATCTCTAAACAGTGGACAGTAACGTTACAAGCACATACACTATTAATCAAATCACAGGAAATTTGGACACGCATCATTGACTACTTTCAGCATGAAAATCTTTGTAACGGGAGTGTTGTTAACCTTGTACTTTGGGGTTGATTTTTATGGTTCATTTGTTTTGAAACAAATTCAATCATCTGTACAAAGGATTGGAAGAAATTTTGGTTCTTTTGAGTTGTTTTACAAAGAGTTAACAAAGAAAGATATTCATTCCCAAAATAATTTGTTAAGAATTTTGAGAACACATTATTGGAAACCTGCTCAAATCCCTAACCCTACGTCGTTGTATACTGGTTTACACAATTTTCACTTTGACACTGAGTGATTATATCTACGAGTTGTGCAAACGGATAAATATTTGTTCAACTCCCTGGTGTAATGTTACAGGTGAAACTATACATGTCTCTTAACTTTTTATCGGAATGAGGAGTCGTTATAACGGCACGCCATTGTTCTATTAGAGATGCGAAACCATCTTCCATAAAACTGTCTTAGCATCCAAAATTCTTATGATTTTGAATTATTATACATGAACTCATACTTTTATTTCTGGCTTCATCATCTGTTATTAACAATGTGTAAACATATTTGTGTCACATTTTGTGTTGTATCTAGTTGTTTCTACCTGGTAAGTTATATAACATGATTTAAAAAACAAAAAACGAACCCACAGTTACAGTTTACTGTAAATCAATGAATCCTATGTAGGGATGTGTCTGTTGTATAAAGCTTTTCAAAATTGATTGCCCGACACAACAAACAATAACAACACCACTGGACAGAACGAAGTGGTAACATTAGGGTATTTAATGTAGATCTCACCCCTACAGTATACTCACAAAGAAATGTTTAATATACCCGTTTATATTACTTGAGTCCATTTTTATACACTCGGACTTGAGACCAATTCCAAGTTGGTATATCATCTCGCTTGGAAGAGTTCTTATTTTTGCCACACATTTTGTTTTTAGCCACAAATACTATAAATATCTTCTTATTTAGAGCAAATTCCAAGAGAAGCCAAGATTGGTTGCTGCTATACGTCATATGGTAGATTCTTCTGACACAAAATATAGTGGCTTTGCAATTTATATAGAGACCGTGTGTATACGGTAATTTTTACAATAAATACATTTCAATTAGATCCATTCATTGTTCAAAGCTGTTTCAAAGTTATGGTTACGAAGTTAAAATGGTGATCGTAAGATATCATTTTGTGGAAGCTTCCAAGCATCTGCGACTTTTGACAATGTAGGATTCATGGTTCTTTGCAAGTCCATTGAACATTACCAACAATGCAATTTAGTAACAGTGTGAGAATTAAGGTTTGGAATCATTACTAATCATCATTGCAACTTGAATATATCCAACATAGCTAAGATCTAGCTAAATTTATTAATATATTAATATAGGTCATATCACTTACATCACTTTCCAGGAAAATCACGGGCCATCGTTCAAGTAGTACCTCTTTGACTGGCGGTGTGTTCATTACTAACTAACTCCTTCTGTAAGCGCATGTAAGACACAAATGGGAATGGATTGTGCTTATTTTCTTGTTCTTTTTTTGACATGTCTGTAATAAGACGGGTTCTAGTTGTGTTGTCTTCACCAATAGGAAGCTTCGGCCTCCGGGAGGAAGTTAAGCTCGATCCTCTTCAGTCTTTACGTTTTGGTGTTGATGTCGCACTGCCAGTGGTCAATCTTTTTCTTCAATTGACTTTGATCTCTTTTCTCTCAGACATTGATTCTTTGCTAGAATTGCTTTGCAACATCCATACACTCCAATTGTGTTGGATATGCTTTAAATTGCCACATTTCATTAGATATTGCATACAAAAGATGGCTTTTCATGTCCTTGCCCAAGGTAAGTTGAGCTTTAGAAGTTTTGTAGTTTGAATTACCTAACTCAAACATTAACTGTAACTCCGGTCTTAGCTCTGGAAGATGAAGTACCTCTGGTCATGAACCCTGTCTTAGTTTCATTTGCAAAGACTTCATATCATCAGAGGAGCGGAAGATCATTGTATCCTGTGAGCTTCCTTCTAATGAGTCACCATAAGGAAAGCTACTACAGCTTGCAATGCTTAAATCAAGAGGAGAAAGTGCTGGAAGGGGTACTGCTTTGGGAGCTAATTTAACTGTAGCAGCATTCTGGACTAAATCACTAAAGTTAACTAAATTCACCACATCTCTCCCAAAATCTGAATCTGCATACTGTAGAGTCAACTCATAGGTAATGTTCACTTTATTTTAATAATTTTTTTAAAACGTTCAACTAAATTTGGGCGCTCCTGAAGGCAGAGCTTCCTGATGTCCGAGTCAGAAATCATCAACCTTAATTTCAAAGGTTCCATACTGTCGCTCGTTTTGGTATCTATATGGAATGGAACACAAAAAAAAATCAAATAAAAGCGGTACTAAGTCTCACTGTTGTATTTCATTGCCACATAGTGCTTTAAGACGACTACCTTCCATGATTTGAATGTCATGCCAATGGATAGTAATCATCCAGGTCTCTGGACTCTCTTTGATGGATTAGTTTAAATATATCTGTCTCCTTTACAGTGAATGCCCCCGGATACTTTGCAAATCTACTTTCAAAACATTTTACCACAAAAAAATGTCCTTGTTAACTGTTATAAGTTTAATCTTTGCAAACTATGCTAAGCCATCAGAATCAGAAATAGGAACAAACATGCTTTTGGAATACTTTGTTCTATCAAATAAGACTGAGATTGTGGATGAATTAAGGACATCAGGGATAACAATCTTCGTAGCTTCTGAGAGAAATGTAATAGTTATACTTGTCAAATTCTTTACAACAACAGGTAAGCCAAAGAAATGTGGGGAAGCCAAAGGATATGTATCCATCTTTTTATACCTATTGGCTAAAGTAACTAGTATTTTCTTGAAGTTATTAACACTTCGAATGATTCTCTTGAAGAAATTGTGCAACGCTTGGAACCTTACTGTGGAGACTTGAACTAAAGGTCCAAATAACCTTATTTTATCTGGGTAATTTACAGCAAAATGGTGCTTTGATTTCAGTCTAGCCTCAGGAAATGCCATCTTTAGTATCTGTTTGTGTTCCTTTATTTTAGCTTGAAGAGAATCAATCATTCCTTCAGTAAAATTAGAGCTGTGAGCCATTTCAAAAAAATATTTGAGTAATAAAATCACAGCAAGTACTTGGTCTTGCTCTGGTAGATATAGTCTACCACAACTAATTGGAGCAACCGGAGCAAGGTCCAGTTTTCAAACTGGTTACCTCCAATACTACCTTTTTCCTTGTAATTTGTCAATTATCTATGGTCTATTTTATAAATGCTAGGCCTAACGTTAGCCAACATTGAAGTCCCATCACACGAAGTTGGAGTAGTAATAATGTTAGATTATTAAATGTTATAAAGTTAGTTTACCGTACTAAGTGAAATTACGAAAACTAAACTAACGAGGCAAACCTATGTATATAAGATACAGGACTAGAGCCACAAACCGAAGTATCAGTACTTGACGAATCTTAACTTACTTATCATTTCCTTTTTATTTGAACTTCATCCCTTACTTTTATATTCCGGACTGATGTAATGCCGGCCAGCTCCGAGCTCTCTTCTGATCTGCTCTCACTCATGTAGAGTATAGTGGGATGGAACAGTGTAGGCTACTTAACGCGCACCTGTTGTTCGTCGCGCGCGTCGTTCTCGAACATTCGGACTATGCAAAACACATAACTACATGTTTCTGTCAGTTGGTACAACACACGTTAAGAGTGTTATGTAAAGCTAACTAGAGCAAAACTCAAACAGTGTCAGTAATGTCAACGGGTTATGATTTTTTGTGTTATGGTGACCTACAACGGTTTTGCTGTGATAACTTTTCCAGCGAGCAAGGTTTTTCAGTGTAGGTGCGTAAATTTTAATGTGCCATGATGTATTCATGCACCGCAATTACTACATGTCAGTGGAAAAGTTCTAACTACCGATACTTTGGCGGCCTTTTTAGTTGAATGATATTTTAAGATCACAGCCGGATGCGACCCCAAGAACAGTGTGTTTGCCATTTTCGTTCTAAAATAACTGTCGAGTCATTATTAATGATGATTTTATGTTAATTTGCTCCTCCTGTAGTTTCTAGTATGTAATTAACTCAGTAACTGGCTCTAAATCATTCCATGAAAATGAACTGTAACTCACATTGATGATAACTGGCTTCCACGCATACGATCGCAAATTTTTGAAATGTTGTGGGTAATTGTTAAGTGGAAAGCGTCGAAGTTCGACATCACATAGCTTACTGACCTGTGTAATCAACAAAATACGAGAAACAGTAAGAATACAGAACAAACTGGGAAAGTAATGGACAATGATATCAATGTTTACCATGATAGTCCAATGCACGTGAAGTAGTTTCAGGTTAAAACTGCTACTAAAGTACTTCTGGTATTATGCAGCTCAAATGTGTGGGTCAATACTGAGCAAGATGAATTTCGCTCATCGCATCCATCCATGTATGGCACCCAGCTCAAATAGAGGACAGTCCTATATTCCCTCATCCCTTTCTTGTCCCTAAATGGAATGAAATGCATTGATATACTTAATTGCTATTGGTTAATGCCAATCACTTGATCGGATAATGTGCAGTCATATTAAAAATTGTCACCAGACTTGTGACCGTAGACGATCGCATTTGCTGCCTCGGAACAAGCTAAACCCTACCACGGTGTGGAAGCATGAGACTTTCGAAAACCTAGAATAAGGACGGTACGTAGTTAAATAAAAACATGTTGTCAATATTTTAGAATGCAACCCAGACTGTTCCAAATAAAACTATTACATCACATCCGGACGTTCCCGAAAAGACTTCAGTCGAATGGAATTAATAATGCAACGCATATTTGTGATATTTCAACCTTCATATATGTTATTAATCTCCATTGTACATCTTGACGTTGTGTCGCAGTCAATATTGTTGCCCTTTATTTCAATTCTTACAAATTGTAATGTCCCGTATTAAACTGGCAAACCGCAGGTTGCTTTTTGGAAAAGATGTTGGCCTCTGTAAAAAAAACAAGTATTACTCTTTGATTTTCAAGACGTAAGAATGGAACACTATCAGTTTTGTTATACATATATTAGTGTCATGAAAAAATTAATTATAACAAAGGTTATAATTCAAGTCAACGACACGCCGTTATTCTAATTTAATTGCGGCCGCATGCTTTCATAATCCGTCGCCCTCGACATGTGAACGCCTAGCATCTTTCAACGCTAAGGACTGAGCATCCCACTGGTTCCCAACGTACAATCACTCAAGACACTAGAATGAAATCATCATGTTGCAATGTTCCGTACGGATGGAACTAGTATTTAATCTTCTCTTTTGCGGCTTTGCCCCTAAAATTTATGTTAGTTGATGATTCGTCAAAACAGTACAAATATAATTAGTTACTTCTTTCCGATTCCGATATGTAAATTACGAAGTCATTTACATATTTCCATATCCATAACAACAATTGACGAAAATAAATGTGAGGGCCACATCTCATCACAGTGAAAGAATAAGACGACGATGTCAAGTCGACCTACGAACGTAAAAACTGCTACTTAATTCCTTGCTGTAAATTTCCTGAACGATAAATTACATCTGATATTGGTCAGGGTTTAGAATTGTTGCAAGCAAGTACAGTGTATTACCGGTGCAGTGTAACATTATGGACTAAACCGAAAAGTGTAGAACGATCAGTTTAAGCTATACTATTCAAACAGCTTAATTTTAGAGACTTCTGACAGAATATCGATTTTAATAGTTTGTTATTATGTTTAAGTGTAGCAATTCTTGCTACTTTAATGCCATTAACTCAGTACAAATTTTATTGGATAGCAAGTGTATTTCTGCATGACGACGGTCGTCGTCCTGGATGCAAACGTAAGTCCAAATCTGTTAAAGATGATTTTCAATTGACTTGATCAATATGTCGATACTGTTAGATCAATTAACCATGAATAATTCATAAATACATCGTAACATAGTTATATTTATTGCTTCCATGTATTGAAAGCCATACGGAGGCGAACACTTTAAACACAGTGTTCTAATTGGCCACTGAAATATGTATGAAAGGGACATGACTGGAAGGTAGGTTATCCTAAAATCATGTCAAAATCTTATCCCACTAAAATGTATTATTCATATGCCATTATAATTAATAATTTACATAAACATACCTACTTACTTATGACTTCCGTACTTTACACAAAGCATAAAAATTACATATTCATACTTCTCTTTTCTTGGTGTTTGACAAGCCCAGATCGTAGACTATTATTCTCTTTCCAGGCATATATTGTTGAGCTGTTCCGATGTAACCCATCGCTTCTTTGTAGTGATTGTCAGAGAATGCTGTGATGAGGACTAGTCTGTCGTACATTTCATCTACTGTAAGGACTGACACATCTAAATCAATGTGTACACCGTCAACGTGTGGTGGTATACTAGTATTAGGCTGAATCTCCGAGTCATTTTTTCCACGTGTGGGTATATTTATAGCGATCGATTCGGCATATCTTCTAAAACCTTAATGGATAGAAATAAAATGCAAGTAAGTCTGACAACATTAAAATGCATGCTAATCTTAATAGATCACTGTAGACACTAGTGTTTATGTGATAGATATTGATAAGACTACTGTTATCATTCCATTCCTAAACCAATTGTTTTCTTGGAAATGGTGCTTTAAATACTAATCGATTAATTAAAATAGACCAGAATACATAATATTACGTCGGAATGGCAATATTGGAAGGACGAGGGCAGTGACCCTTGCAGGATCATTTGGGGAGCCGTGCAAAAATGTCACCAGTTGTTATAGGAGGTAGATTGGAGTGAATATTGACAGGTAAGAGGAGTCTATTAAATACAAAATCACGTTTGCTGTGATTCACCATAAAAGCCTATTGCTATTGGAGTTATACTCTACTAGTAAATGTTAGAAAATAACATTTCAACACCGAAACGTCACTTCATTACTCACGGTAGACATAAATGATTTTATTTTATGATGTAAATTGTTCGCAATAACTGCTAAAAGTCAAAATTGCAAGACTAATGTTTAGTTTCAGAAATTACCTTTTAAACAATCAGATTCAGGCTCATTAATAAAACGTCTGGATCACTGACTCTAGAACACAAATTAGTATGTTAAATTCTCCAAGAAAAAAATTGTTAACGGCGTCTCTTGACTTCAGACTACATGTTTAACATGCATTAGCAACTGTAGTATCATAATTATATTCATTATGGAAATATATCTATCAAGAAGCAAGTCGTCTCAAAATCCAATACACCCTAATAGTTTGAATTGATAAAGCTTACATATTAATTGCCACAATTGTCATTGAATGTTGATATTATTTACTAATACACTGATGATCTTACCATTTGATTGCACAGATAAAGTTGAATATTGCGTAACGTAGAATCCAACAAAGATTAAAAGCATGATACTGGCGATGAAACTTCGTTTTAAAACTGCAGTGCTGTCCATTCTGACCTTTATTGATAAAATAGCGAAAATATAAACAGTTATTTATTTATTTAAGTTGGTTTGCTTGTCTCGTAACTAGGTGCTTTAATAACAAGTTACTGATATGTTTTTGGTTACCCTGGGGTTTTATTTGTCGCCCTCCCTCATAAAGATGTTTTACAAAGATTATATTGTTAAGTATATAATGTTTTATTCAAATTACCAGCCTGCTTTTAATAATGTTCAATCTAACTAGTTTCATGCGAGACATTAACTTGTCAATATGACCTAAGTACTCTCTAAATTTGGAAAACATTTTACTCTAAAGCGAGCCAAAATGATGGAAATTTGCAATATATGAGTAAATACTGACTTTGAATTATTCGCTCGGAGTTTAGAGCAAAAGGCTCGTTCATTAAGGTTCTCGTTAATATATCATGTGATTAATTACCATACAGAATGTAAATGCCCGGAGGTACAGCACAGCAGTATATCTCGTAAATATGATATATACGTCGTATATACACGCCGCGACATTCCTCAATGACAATCGAGTGATTTTAGTCTCAATTTAACCCGAATTTTGAATTAATACAGTCTAAGTCAACTCATCATCAGTTGAATTTTGATTAATTGTTGAAGAAGCCAGCAGTCTTATTGGTGCAAACTTGTTCGGTAGTGGAAGGATTTCCCCATATGTTGCCGTTCTTTGAAGCTAAGCCCTAGCTTTAAAATTATTCTTAGCCTAACGTTACCCAGGTCTTACGTGTAACGCTAATTTAAACAGTTTGAACTGTCGGGTCACATAAACGCCAGAATATTTCATATTTTCATATTTCATTTCATTTATTTCGTCTATACATAAGAACAATAGAACACAGTGGTATAGTATAAACAGGACACTAGAAAAAATAGCGACCAAAAAATAACAAATATCAATGAAAGAAGGCAAAAATTAGGAGTAGAGAAAAATAAACATGAGATAATCAATACTCAGTCAGCGTAGTTTTCAATTAGGTGGGCTTTTAGTTTGCCCTTAAACGTTACATAAGATTTAACAGTTTTTATATCATTCGGAAGCACTTTCCAGGTTTTATAGCAGTAGTTATTCAAGAGTAATTTGCAGTGTTTCGAGTGATGTCTGCTAACTGAAAAATGGGTATTATTCCTCGTACTGTTACGAATATACGCGGAATTACTGGGATTAACAATATCACTAAAGACACGGAGGAGAATATTGTTGATATACTTATAAATAAAAGAACAAATGTCGCTGGCCTTAAGAATGCCAAGGTCTTTGTGCAAAGTACTGGTAGGATAACGTCGATGTTTAAGAGTAATGGGTTTTAACATTCTATTTTGGAGGATTTGTAAAGGCTTAAGTGTGGTAGCTTTAGCCATGTCATTAATTTCAGCACCGTAAGAATTCTTAGAACAAACCAGTGAATAGTAAAGCTGAATAGCTACAGAGGGAGTGAGCGAATCCCTGAGGCGATAGAAAATGCCATTCAAACTGAACAAGACTATTACAAAGGTCATCAATATGTTGCTTGAATGACAATTTATCATCAATCAGAAGGCCAAGATATTT
>KN884225.1:0-16218 GCA_000934455.1 Apostichopus parvimensis
TCTGACCTTACTGTACCTTGCCTGGGAATTGTTACAGTTGCATACAGAATGTATGGTTCTATGAAATGATTACTCGGATACATAATCAGTAACCTATTCATAGAGTTCTAGGACATGGGTGCGCACAACATTGATTCATCATATCATAGTGAATGGTAATATCCAGTTTACTTTTTACTTAAAGTTGTACCTACTCCCTCAAAATAAAGGGATTATATGGGAAGTCATATATCAGAAAGACCTACTTGGGTTTTGTCCATATATTATGCTGAAGTATTTTATTTCTTAGACTCGATATGCAAAATCCTAATAGTAAACATATTGCAAGATTTACATCGCCGTAAGTTTCCCCGGGCAGTAAAAATAGGGTTGGAAAAGCTTCTCGTATGCCTCAGAAAATTGTGCAATTGTTCGCTGGCTTTTGGTAACTGTGACCAGGTCTACTGGGATGTAGACCTAAGCACATACGTTTGCAAAGAATCTTCATACATGAACTACTGACATGGCCACAAAGCGGACAAGGAAGAGTGCGTTGACCCTTCCTTATCACAGGCGTAATAGTAGAACTGGACTACCAGTAAATGGTCATGTTGAAAACCCAATAAGCATTCCTATACCGCGATGAGTCAATGCCTCTTGGGGACCCCACCATCGCTGTCGCGCGTTCACAAGTTATGACGTCACATCAAAGTTTGGACCTTTCTCCTTTGCACAAATTGGCCTCAAATACTAGTTTAAAAAAGAAAATTATGTTTGTTATCGACAGTTGATCCCTTCTTATACTTGTTGCAAAATATATATTTTGTTGTGCAACTGATGTCAATAAAGTATACACATTTTTTGACACTCACCTTTCACTTTAAATACCATTAAAATACCATTTCAGGCAATTTAAAGGAAGAGGGAAATCTCAGACCTACTTATTTTAAACGTTCTGCCACAGTATTTTCAGATGGTATCAGGTGAGGGCGTTCTCCTGCGATAATGTCAAGACGTGCCTCAGTTAGTGATGGTACTGTACTGTATAAAAACGGAAATCCAATATATACAGCAACATTATATTTACTACATGTCGGAGAGGCTTATGAGAAGTGAACCAGTCACCGTCAGTTTAGTATGTGTGATCTTACTGTAGACTCTGCAATATACATACGAGCCTATAGGATAAGAACACCCATATAAATATCGAGTTTGCGAGTTCCCTAATAGAGACGATTGATAGTTTCCTTTAGGACTTGTTGGAAGAAAACCGTTTTCCAGTTTGTACCTAATACTATTGAATGTTACAAACACTCCACTTCACTAATGATTGTTGACCTTTAATGCGTAATACGTCACGTTTTAATAGCATTATATTATAAACTATACATTTGATATGTGTGATGTTCCTTTCGGTTGTGTTTAGTTTAGTTTGTTTTGTGTGATACTGTCTGTTACAGTAATAATATACGACCGTGGAATGTTTGACACAATTTGTCGTACATTCTCAATACTTCGGAGTGCCTAAGTTACAGAATACGAAGTTGGCTTCGGTTACCTTGTATAATGTCCGAATACAGCTTTATGGAATCCGAGTTTTGAGTTCCTTTGATTTATTCTGTTTACAAGGTTTTCACACTATGTATACACTATGTATACACTTTATACTACATATTCATTCTATAACGCACATAACAGTACACAACACACATTATCCATGAAAATAACCATTGCTAAGCTTCAAATAGCCTACGGTTCTATTAGAGTCCAGACATATGACTACATTGATACTGTAGAATAATACCATGGAACGCCAAAAGGAACGTCAAATCATGCGGCTCCTTGCTGTTTTAGTGACCTTTGCATATGTCACAATAGTTAATTCAAGTGCTGATATTCTAGCCTCCGCTTATTAATATTTATTATACCAAACAAAACACATGTAAGAGATTACCAAATTTATTATGTGCTTGAACCATTATAAAATAAGCATATTCTAAAAATTTGAGCCGCATTGATTTAAACTTGGCTCAATAATCACACTTTGAAATTTCGCAATTTGTCGCCACCGTAATATATTGGCATTTTCTTGATTTTTTAGGTCTGATTTTTCAGCAGTTAAACATCCTACTACCTTCCTATTCCAGAAGTCCATAAATTAAATCCCATGAAATGATAAATAAACATTAGACTCGACATTATGACCTCTGAAAGAAGCACGTATACTGCAGCAATAGTTTAGGAGCAATTAATCACTACAAATTGCACATATTTTAGCAATTAATACCAAAATTTGATATTTTGGCCCCTTGAAGTTGACCTTACTCCATAAGTCAATACTTTTATAGCCTAAATTATTTATTTTCTATTTATGGGAATGTAGTTACTGCTGTATCATGCAAAATTTCCAAGAGGTCTGTTGAAACTGACTAATTAAATTATCTGTGTTCTGTAAATGACATAGTTCCAACATGTGACCGCAAGAATTTATTCCTTAACCCCCAAAAATCAAAGAAAACGTGTTTTAAATATAAAAGCATAACACATGAAGGTCTCATCTATCAAAATCGCAACATATATTATTATTGAGGGATCTGAAGTGGCCAAACCTCCAAAAATGCTGAGTACTGGGAGAATACATCGATGGCAGTTTGACCTTTTCTTGCAATGTATCAAAGGTATTAAGCAAAATGTATGATATAGTAACTAATGTGGCTTACGTTGTGTCTTTATTTAACAAAAACGTAAACGAAAATGTTTTCAATAATACATGTGACCTTTGCAGTGCCTGTTTGGTACCATTTTATATTGCATAAAAAAAAAACAATGAAAGAATAATGAAGTTTCTTAAATACACATCAGCTATATTTCTAATATACCAGATAAATACTAACACTAATAACAAATCAACGATGCAGGACTTGCGATCTTGAAAGGCAATGCACCTTCCAATATAATGGTTACTGAGCTTTATATCAGATCCATACTTTTATAACAGAGAGTATCCGTCCCATCATGCCATGCAAATTTACATCCTAAACAATTTCATACACAATGTCGTAAAGACCTAGGTTTTTACCAGAGCTAGGACCTTAGAGCTGGCGAAAGTGGAGAATGGGGTATAGTTCGATTACACCACACCATTGAGCCGCATTTGAATATGTTAATTCATTTCGTAATGCATTAATTAACCTAGATAAGTGATTACGAATCCCTGTAGAGGTTCAGTGATAAAGTACTGATTTTTGTTTTTAGATGTTAGGGGATAGTTGTATAAAGTAGGGCTAAGTGAATTTCACAACGACGTTACATTAACACGAACAACATGATTTCAAACGGCACTCCTTGCCCTTTATACCCTCTCCCCTCGCCCTATCCAACCACCTCCATGCCACCCAAGAGAAACATACTAAAACAATATATTGTGATATATGTGAATAACCCATGCAAATTCTTTGTCTATTTTATAGATTGTAGAAACTCTAGGGGGTTCTTTTTTAAGAGAAATTAGACCAATGTACTACCCCTTTCAGCAGCCGGCTCTCCTTGCCCTCCATACGCTACTACCCCAACATCTCCATATCCGAAGCCATCCATAACACCCAAGAAAAAAAAACTAATTATATCCGCGCATAACCCATATAAATTCCTTTCCATGTTATACATTGTAACAAAATGTGGGCGTTCTTTTAAAAAATTAATACGACCCATATACCACCCCCTTTCAACAGCCGGCTCTCCTTGCCCTCTCTACCAATCCCCTCACCCTATCCGACCCCATCCATGCCACCCAAGAAAAATATGCTAAAAGAAATATTTGTTGATACCTGCATATAACACATGCAAATTCCTTGTCTATTTTATGTATTGTAGTATACCTTGGGCGTTCTTTTTAAACTTAATAAGACCAATCTGCCACTCATTGATTATTTTCTTCTATCCTAAGGTTTTATCATCTAATCCCCCCCCCCCCTCTTCCCGTGTGACAGTGACAATTCACGGTGTACCCTATGGGTACTAAACACAAAAGTGACGAATACTAGTCTGTGACAGGAAGACACTTCTAAATGTAGTTCTAGCATAGTGACGAATGCGTGATGAATGTCTTTTCGATGATTTTGTTTCTTTCTCAATTTCTTTTGTTGCAATCGTTGAAAACGTCTTTGCTTTCATAGACCGAAGAGAAATGTATACATTTAGACTGAAATGTGTCGACATGAAAAGTTGTTTGTCTTTTTTGAACGCTAGTTTGGCTTAACAGACTTGGTAACACTCGACCTTGTCTGCAACAAGGAAACAAATGACGAATATTAAATCGCGCAAAGTACGCATCTATTGCGGAGTCGCTAGAGGGGAAATAGTAGAATAAAGCTTGTAACTGAAAATCCGAAAGTAAAAGAACACTTGATGATACTCAATAGAATAAACAAGTTCAGTTAAGTTAGTTAATAATACATACTTAACAGAGCATCATGATCCGGAAATGCTAGTACACAGTGAATAGTTTATTATTTACGTTGCGAAAATAAAGCACTCCAAAACGATATTTATAATTATATTCAGCTCGTGCTAAGTGCATGTAATTGACATGCGACCACATTTCAGTGTTAGTTATTGTTGCTGCACATTAGTATACGATCTCCTTGTCTTGTGTGAATAAGGTTACTTAGTTCAAGCCATGGTATTATAAAGTCACTAATCCCACCCACTTAAAAGGCCTTTCTGGTGACTTTTAATTGATGCACAAAATTGCTGAATATTTTCTGAAACTAACTGTGAAAATCACATCCTCACTGCTTTTTATGTTGCAAATATATGAATTTTAAAAGTATTTGTTTTCTTTATAATTTGTCAATCATTTATTCACAAACTAACATAATATTGTAGCAAAACGTTACAATTTGATTAAATTCTAAGTACAGAGAATTGTGACATCTATACAAACATTCGAAATGTATAAGGTTTCAAGGATACATCAACAAGAAGATTATGATAGCCTATGTAAAGCTTCCAAAGACCATTTGCCCAGATGACATCAAAGACCCATTTCTGTGAACCAACTTACTGAAGTAGTTGAAGGTTTAGCCAGTCAAAGAAGGGTAAAATTCAATCAATCATATCTCAAGTAAGGGGCAAGATATTGAGATGGGGTTTTAAACTAGAAGGGTGGAATACTTTCCCCTCCAAAAAAAGTTCAAAATGGTGGGCAACAAGAAAACCAATTTAAAGCTTTACACTAGTATTGTTTGTTTCTGAAATGATTCTTTCATAATATTTAATTAATATTAGTCAAGCAAACGTAGACATGTTCATCAGCTACTACATGATACAGAAACTGTAGGCACAAGACTCTGTTGAAAAAATATCCCATTAAAATTTTTAAATTGTTCGCCCTTCTTTCAAATAAGTTTATTTTATATGTCTTTCATTAGATAGATTCGGTTTTGGTTCATTGATAATAGTTATCTAGTTTGATTTGAATTCAACTTCCTTGTTCAGCACTATTGTACCTACTCTAGTGTATATTAGTGCAATGTGTGGTTTCCTTTTAGGTACGTAACTAAAATAGATTTTAAAATATCCAAACCATTATTAACTCAATCAAAACCCTTTGCAGGTTTAATAATTTATGCCTTTAATATGATAAAAAAGCAATGTTAATCTGTGTAGCATTCTCAAGATGGCGAACTATAACGTTGACGTATTGACGGTTGTTGGTTTCGGAAATGGTTTTAGTTATTTTTAACAGTTTTTCTTTGAGAATATTTTCAGCATTGAATAAAACATAATATGGAGGAAAGGGAAATTATACTTTTTATAGATTTCGTCTGAACCGACGAAATGTAATGACGGCTACTACAATAACGATCGTTGTTTTATATTTAGTATAGTAAAGTAAACATGTGAAAATGATACAATTTTTGGTGAAAAAAACTCTGAAAACAAGAATCTTTGTAACGTTACCAACTACATCACTTCTGTTCAAGTCCATCTCTGTGTTAAATCAGGAGGACCCGTTTGTTTTCAAAAGCGCATGCGCCAAACGGCATCTGATCACACCTTATTAGCTATGAGTCTCCTACTGTGTTATAATCAGTTACCTGCAAGAGTTGAAAGAGAGTGATGTATTCCACGACAAAGTGTACCAGCTGAAATAAGAGGCCGTACAAATAGAAGGGAACCGTTTCCATTGAAGAGAAGAATAGATCATGATTGTGTTATTACTGTGTTAAAATGTTGCTACTTAGAACATTATTCGCTACATGGATTTTGCTGTATGTGATAACAGCCGGACTACAACATGCGACAGCAGGTAAGTATTATCCATTGATACTGGTCCTTATAATCTGAGAGAAGAAACCAAAATAAAAAAATATGACTAAAATATACAAGTAAATAACCAGAATAGATTAAAACTTGTGTTTGCTTCCCGCGGCATATGATTTTTTAACAAATTTTAAGGACAAATAATTTGATTTCTCATAAGCACCGCTTTGAATTACTGTATATGTTCTTTTCATATCGATGTTTTCTTTTCACAGATAAACACAACATTGTTCAGAGGCCGGATACACATATACAATTGGCTAAAGTCGGTTTCCCTTCGAAATTAACATGTTCGTTTGCTTTCCCTGAAAGTGAATATGAAGTGTCATGGACGAAAAACGGAATTTCGTTGCTCAGACACGATCCAGAGAAATCCTTAACTATAAGTAAGGATGGGCGCACGTATACTATAAGTAAACAAGAGAAAACTGCTTCTCTACAAATACAGGATGTAAGTTTTGATGATGCTGGGGAATATTCATGTAGAACAGTTTTCCCTGTGTACGGTAAACCGGAAGCCAGGCATTGGAAGCTCGAAGTACAAGGTATGTGAGAACATTTTTATGTTTCATTGTTCAACATTTTTAATATGATAAATCAACATATTGTTAATATCAGCACATCGTTCTAAACTGTCAATTATCTTTCCCAGATGGTCCGATAATGAAATATATCAGCTCTGTTCTGGAGAACCAAACTTTGTCAGCAGAATGTTGTGTGACATTCACTGATAGTAGAAATCAAGTGAAGTATTTGTGGTCGATGGACATTCTATTGGCCACGACATACAGAACCAACTTCACAGAAAGCCCCATTTGCAGTAATGTATCTTTCACAGCGAAAAGGAAACATCACAACAAGTTATTGGTCTGCACAATAGAAAACGAGTTGAATTCGTCTACACAAGAGAGGATCAATGTGACTTGTAAGTATAGCGACATTAAGATCACAGCAGATTAAATGACTTAAGTATATTACTCCTTTAAAGATATTGAATCAACAAACTGATCACCGTTGTAAATGTATGCTGAATTAATCGTTAAAACGGTTTCCGTTGTATAGGTGACTTTAATTCACAAGTTTACTGCAAGAGTTATCACGTCAAGGCGCAATCAAATGAGTCAGTTCCACAACTATTTGCTTCTTTTTCCCAATTATATTCCAACCATGCTGCTTTCATAGGCCAATATGAAAGACCATGGATCGCTATAGCAAAAATTGGTTTCTTGTGTCTTCAAAAGTAGAAGTGTGATAGATTTGTATATATGTTTTCGACTATATTCCTTCACAAACACAAACCGTTATGGGTTACAAACTTACAACATATCAAACACAAACATTTTGTGTTTCTAATCTACATATTGCATTCGACATTAATCCTGAATTGCCAACATTACCATTCACAGATCCAGCCTCTGCAGAGTGGATACCACCATATAATGCAATGACATCAGTAATTGCAGAACTTTACACTAGTCTCACAATAACATGCATTTCTGACGGCAATCCACCTCCTCGCAATATACTGCAAAGGTATGATACTAACATGACTCGGTGGGTAAACACAAGCATAATTCCTGATTTGATAAAAGAGGAGGGAGCCCAGAGGACATGGACCTTGCTTTATAACGTTACAAACAGCATATCTGAGAGACTTAGATGTTTTGCCTTTAACGGTTTTGCAAACCAAGAGGAGGACAATGGATTTCTTGTTGAAACACAAGGTAAGAATTCTTACAAAGGTTAGTGTATTTTGTCATCATTGCCGATGTGTGTTACTTCCTTAGCGTGACCAAAGGGATATTTCCGCTTGGTCGAAATCGGGCAAAGGTCAATGCTGCCCTCGCCCAATGGTGTTAAGGGTTTGACCTTTTATACCCGCCTTCTTACTTTGCACACCTACGAAATCAATGCACACTTACGTAATCGATGCATACTTACGTATGATGTAAATTACATGCTTACTTTCCTGGTTCAGAGTAGCGTCGCATGTGCTCCTATAGCAGAGTTCCTTAGTATACAGCCGCCGTAAACCCCAGAAAGCCGCAGTAAACCTCAGAAAGCCACTGTAAGCCCCTGTATACCGCAGTTTGTCGTGCGTTTAGTTTTGCCCGGAACGATTTTTTCACTGTCACTTTTGGACCACGTGTGCGAATAAACGGGTTAAAACCCCCAGACTACCTTGTTCAGCATCACTGAGCGTCGTCTCGGTACCATAGTTTATTTACAAACTTTATGCTTCAAAAGTTAAGCATCCAGTATTGTGGAATTATATATTGTGCTTCGAATTATTTTTGTTTCAAAAATGCTCTGACATTTTTTAAGGAAAGGTTATAAACGCGTAGTTATTGTAACATAATATAGTAACATTTGTTCTAAAACTGGCATTTACAGTATATACCAGGTGTTTGGAGTTGGTACCTTAGACAAATGATAATAATAATATATTTGTGACTTTCTTTCACTTTCAAATTTCAGTCCCAGCAACTGTTGTAATGTTCTCGAAACAGACTTACGCAAATGGAGGCTACCAAGTAGTCATTGAATGTGTTACCTACGGACATCCCATCCCTGATATTTTCCTCCAAAGAAAAGGCTTGGACAAATGGGAAGCTGTAATGGATCTGCTCCCTGCAATTGATACTGTTACCACTAAGCGACGTCAAGTTACTTGGAAATTCTACGTCAGAATTGAAAACAGTAAACAGGTAGAGGCATACAGATGTCGAGCTAACAACACTTTTCGGTATTTTGATGATAGTAATATTGTTATGATTAACATCAAGTGTGAGTATTTAACTTCATTTCCAATTGTTCTTCGAAAATTTGATAAAACATATTAAATATTTGAAAACATTTGTATCACTTAAAGTATGACTGTGGTAAGGGAAGGTATTATTACAATTATACACCATAGAAAATTTACAGCGTGGCAAAATACTTTGTTAGTGATAACGAGGAAGCATAACCTTCCCATATAAACCTTTTTTGTAATCTTGCATCTTTGATTGTTACTATTTGACTTAAAGTTAATTACGTTTTTGTTCCTGTTTTGTTTAACTGAATACCTTCTTTTTACATATTCAGTAACATTTGATGTATTTCTTGTGGAGAATCTCCAAGCCATTATCTGCGTTTTTGTCGCCTCTGTCATAATCGTTGCGTTACTCGTAGCGTTTAAATATCATCAAAGTAAGTACAATATTTTTGATAAAGGACTGTATTCTTTTCCTGTAATACATAAAACATAAATATCAATGGCGAAATATAACCAAACAGGTTAGAATGGCAGTTTTTAATTTTACATATAACAGTATACATAGAGATACATAAGAGTGAACCCTGAAATCTAAACAACAATTGTTGGTAACACCGTGTCGAAATGTTGTAACTACGTAACAATTATATGAAATAAACATTGCATTATTCCCAATTGTAATTACTTAAAAATGGTTCAGCTTCATACAGTGCCGAAATTGGTGTAGAAAGTTAATCTTAACCGAGGTTTCCCCTATCATAAAGGCATGTGATACTTTGCATTGCTTTTACTGTGTCGAATTTCGTGACAATTTCGAACAATGCTCCTGTCATATCATATTTCACTCCCTCGAAGGAAAACATTGGTAAACCTTTGAGCATCCCTTGTTTACTTGGAACAACCATTTGTTTCTGTTTAAAACGCTTTACAAACTTTCACACACCTCAAGTAAATTGTTGTTTACACCTAGTACACTGGGCATCGTGAAACATTTTGTTTTAATGCTGGCAGTTTACTCTGGTGCATACAATAACAGACACGTTTCATTTAATTTACAAATTTATGTTAGCAAGCCGGACTATTATAATGAATTCGAGAAAAGTGATATAAAATATATTTATTTCCTATTCTTTTTTAGAAAAGGTTTCGCGTAATTTCCTTCCGGTTGTCAACAGGTATTTGGAAAAAAATAATGACTTTATTGTTTGTGGAGACGACCATTTTTGTGTCCAAACGTAGGAAGTCTGTAGGTTCTGACATTGTCTTGGTCATTACATGAATGCGACACTAACACAGGCAATCGCCTAGTTAAGTTCAAAGCTTTTAGAGAGATAACCACTGTAGGCCTACCTCTATTTAAGTTTATTACAAAAAATAATAAGTTTATTATTAACAAAAATATGAACATATTTCGCTTTCGATATGATTCATAATTAAGGATATATGTGTGACAAATAGTAAATCACTAGAAGTTTCCAACGTTACGTTTTACGTGTTTGTGTTTGTGTGTTACATTTTAAAGAAATAAAATGCGGACATGTGTGACATGGTGAATGAACTTTTTATCTTACGTGACAAAACAAAGATAAAATAATGTATTTCTTATTTTGATCGTATGTTTCATAGATATAGTCGGTTGGTAAGGAATTCTATACATTTCCCAAGTAACTTTCACCGAGCCAGCAATAACCAGGCCCCAACTCTTCCGGATACTAGAAGTAGGTTCACAGATAATTGGGTATTTGTATAATGAGAATCATTTATTGTGTTCAAAGGAATTTGCAATGGAAAATACAGCGACATTAAGGACACAAAAGGTGTAAAACCTTTTATGATATGCAGAGGGACTGCAAATTTAGTAACGATATTTTGCACATTAATGAAAGCAGTCAACCATTGCAGTTAAACATACTTCTATAAATTATATATGTGTTACGCTTAAAATTCCAAGGTGGTGCTGTATGTTTTCTTTTAATTAGTTCTCAGTTATGATGAAACGTGGGTATCTGACAACGATATGTTCATATTCGTGCAATTACTGCATCAAATATATACTGCATGTCGTAATAAAGCTTGGTGATTCAGTGTAGTATGCACCTAGCAAGAGAACATTTGAGTTTTAGGAAAACATCTATTTCTGTAAATCAGTACCGAATGAATGGAAATAGTTTGCACAAATTGACGTACCATCGTTGAGATCACTATTCTATTAACCTCTTGGAAGTGGGTGTTCAAAGTAGATTCACCATTTACATACTCAATCGTTAGAATAGCGTGGTCTCCCAAACCTTCCACAAAGTTTCGTTCTAAATTTAATTAACATCCCCTTAATGTTCTATTGTTTTGTCGATAGGACTTTTATGTCTATTTATCTTTTCATTTTCTCATCTTTGAGAGATTTTATAGTTCTTATTATACATGGGCTGCTCTTATAAATACTCTTTCAAGAAATTAACGATATGCTAATACAGTAATACGTTTAGGCTTTCTACCGGTGTGTGGTCAACTTTACGTGTCCTAAATCAATGTTCAAAACGTGATGTGAGAGCCGGTCGAAATTACTCATGGCCAGTCAAGACTGTTTTGACTACAAGGAATGATTCAAGAAATTTTCTCTCTCCATTCGACGTCCAGCACTGAATGATCGAGAGTTTCTATCGGAATTACAAATCGATTTGACTTTATTCAGTTTAAGTGTAATATCCTGTTATCTGATATATATACGGAGGTTTGGGTTGATGTAAACTCAGCTTCTGAATGCTACAATACTTCTTTGAAATGTATTCTTGATCAGAATGAGCCTCCATAAGATTGCAAAGTTATATATACAGTTCCTCGATATAAATTGAAAATCCTTTCAAAGAAATATACAAATAATAAGGTTTTAACAAATATTCATATACCTTTGATTAAACAGATATCCCTGGTTTCAGTAGCAATATCCCAAGAGACCAGTCAGTGGACCCATATGAAGAGTAAGCATGTGTGGCAACTATTCATTGGTTTTTATCAGTAGTTTAGGCTGTATCAAAACGGACCTTTGCAAATAACAAGATAAACAAACAAACAAATAAATATTTAACAAAATATATCTTCTGAATATCAAAGTATTTAATGAGCTTTAGATGTCCCGTTGATTATGTGCTTGAAGTACAACATTGCATGGTGTGGTGGAAACGTAAGTTAGACATCGTCTGAGGCATTTCTTATTCCCGACGATCAATATCTTCAGACCAACAGAGATAATCAACTTGAGTAGTTACCATGATATTGCATTACGGAGTCAAAGACAGTTGAATAATAAAAAAAAATCATTTGTGACTTTCTAATGTTTATAAATTAGCTTAGATTCTCATAAATAAAATTAATTGTTCATATTTTATGTATAAAATAAATCATATAACATGTCTTTTGTTATATAATAACGAATGCATGCAGGCTTCCATGCAACGACGTGGATGGAAGAGAAACACATTCATTGGACTTCTACCTGCCCGACGAAGTTGCTAGTTATGCCGCCGTTCAAAAGAATAGGTAACTTGCTCTGGAATTGTATTTAAATATACAGCTTCTGTTGGACAATCTAAGCAAAGTAAACTATAACAATGTATTCATCACTAGTCCATGTTTATTCATTTTGTATTTCTTCGTTCTTTGGTTTAGTCATTTATTTCATGTTATCTTCTTTTCTCTTCAAAGTTGCACGACTTTAACAGATGGCCACGACAAAAGCAAGCAAAAAGAAGAAGATGATGATTATATTTTTCTAGAACAACAAACCACACAGATATAAATTAACCTTTCTTGGGTATCAGAAAAAAACTGATTGCCTATTTGTTTTGCAAGCTTTGCAAACTCTTCAAAAGTTCTATAAGAAATTTTGAAGAGTTTGAAATTAGAACAAGCTTTTCTTATATTTTCTGCTGTATATACTGTGGATACGATATTGTAATTCATCGACGGTTGAATCAAAGTATACCATAATTGCTGCTTATTTCCCAAATATAATGGCTCTTAATTGGGTCTCCTAGTTTGCATGATTGGGTAACAAAATACCACATTCTAGTTTTCTATATATATTTTTTTAAATTTTCAATTGGGAACAAGAGGGCAATCCATGGAGCTGCAGCTATTATCTTCTCCATGACGCAAGTGATTGTTAGGCTACTTATGAATGCACAGCTGGTTGCTATTTTTGTTAATAGGCTAGAATCCAGCATTTTACGTATACTTAAGGTTTAGTATATGGAATTTTCAATTATTAAGACCTATTAAAAAAAGGAACTAAACCACTGGAAAGTAAAGGTAAATCCCAAAGCAGAAGAAAACCATAATTCCTTTCGACAACAATCATGTCTTTACAGAATCAGTCACCTACCCCACCATATTTGAAATTCATCCGACTTACGGGTTAGGAGGACTCGCACAGTTTAGGCCAATGTGACCTTTGACCTACATTGACGTTTCACCTCGATCCCAAACAACCACATATAAGTACGATTTTGATATTTTTATACTCTACACACCTTGTGGCTTAATGACTTTTTCCAACATAGTGACAAACAGGTAATGGCTTACCACAGGTTTAGGGTATTTGACCTGTGACCTGTGACCTTTGACATATAACGTCACCAATCACACAGGCATGAGTTTTTATGGTCAGACACCTACTCACCAAGTTTGAACGTGATCTCTAACTAACGGTGTAGGAGTTGTTCGCTACTTACTTGTTCGCACAATTTAGACCACTTTTGCATTTGACCTCAACTGACAAGTGAACCCGACTCTAAACCCCTAAATCTGTCCAATTTTAAATTAATCTCATCAATCTGTACATAAAGTGTGATATATTGCCTTATTTCTTATGTTGACATCGAGAAATTGACTAAAAACCATACACGTATTTACATGTTCAGGCTCTTACCCACCAAGTTTGAACTTCATTGGACTTAAAGTCTAGGAGGAGTTCTCTTCACACCTTTGTTGCTCACCTAGACACAAACACGCGCCCACACATCATTCCTTATGTTTCTGATGTGGGGTTAATGACAGTATATCATCCCTATAAATAAATGTAGGGAGATGGGATAGTAATATAAATGAATTACTGTGCGCGATTGTGGATGTACGTGTCTGTGTATGTGAGTCATCTCAGAACACTTCCCACGTCGTCAGGCCGATCGAAGACACATTTGTGCGTGTATACCTTAAAATAATATTTAAAAGATAAGTTCTTTTTACATCATATGACCACAGGGCAAATTTTGAGCATTACGCGCCTGCCAAAGTAATAAAAAGTCAACCATAACCATGTAGGAAATTAAACTTACAAATTATCAATCGTATTTGTTCTTGTTGAATGCTCAGGTGGTCTATGGAGGTTAACATATTAACTTGACTAATTTGTATGTCGCGAACTTCTCCTAACCGCAGTGCGCTATAGAACACATGGTGGGTGCAGGTCTTGGTACCTCTATATGGTGTAATGATGGAGAAAAGTGTTTTTACCATTATGTGTCATAAAACGTCAAAAGTGACGTGATACTTGGAGGTCATATCTCAAACATGACTTGATCGTGCAAAAAGATCTGTCGGTATGCCTGTTAGAGTTCGAACTTAACGTGCTGCGTATATGCCAGTAAAGTATGCATCTGTAATCATTGATTTTTGTGAAAGTTAAGAGTAGAAATCTCATAAATCCAAAACTGTTCTTTTGGTTAAAAATCCCATTACAAAAAGACAAATAGATGAAAGCGGCGTAGCCATTCAGTGCGTACAGTGCGTAGTACCGATCGTAAGGTTAATGGAGTTCAGCAAACCTTGACATGCTGAAACCTTGTAAATATTTAGGCACAACACGGATAATTTAATGGCTCTGATCTATGTTGATACCAATACATTGTAAAATCCTCTTACAAAGTGTGGAAACCTTGCAAACTATAGGCTTTCACAGAATGGATGGACTGCTAACTTAACATTTGAATGAATTGGATGATTCCTCTGTACGCTTCAGGTCAGCAAGAGGTGGAGATATGGTAAATAATGCAATGGTTTACTTGAAATAACATGAACTTTTTGAAATCTTCACAACATTGTGTCTGTGTTTGTGTTTTATTTTAGGTTTCTGTCTTTGTTTTCATCCCTTTTCAAAATATTTATAATCAAAGTAACTGCCGCTAAGACTCCTCTTTGAGGATTCTTTCTTGATATGTCGTAAACACTAAACGTTCACTCAAACAACCAATTTATCAATGTACAATTTGTAACAGAACAAACGGAAGACCCCAATACCAAAGGATGTCGCAAAACAGTTTCCCTATCACTAACAAACAACGACCCACTGTATATCAAATATATTTTTAAATAGTCACTAGTGTTATAACTAATGTTACACAGGGAATCTTGCCACATCTGCGCAATCTATTATGATAAAATATATACTTTGAACATTGTACGTGCAGATTTTGTATCGCAACTGGACTTTGGACAGTTCAAGGTGAGAATTTTGTTCTATAGTGCCCATTCAGCGTCGGAGTTTTCTGTCTGTTAGTTTCGTTATTGAGATTACGACTTGCAATGTATCAGTTCGTTTTGGAGGGAATATGCTATTTATCAATATTTTAACCATTGCCCACCTTGTTTGGATTCATTAAATACGATTTATGGGAAGATCTATTCTGTTAAATGCATAGACGGATGTCCAAAAGGTAAGGTTCATTTAAAATACAAATTCAATTTACAACAACACTTCATAACTAAAAGTTGTTGCTACAACACAGAATCCATGCGAAACAGCTAATTAGCGTGGTCAGTGTCAGTACTGGAGAATACTTTTCATTTTTAAAGCCAAACTATAAAATTTATCTATTATTGTTATATTAAGAAGTCTCCATTGTGTAAATTTACCTTTGATTAATTGTTATTCCACAAGAAGCAAATGAAAAGAGGAAGATAGAAAGCGAATGATCTTTAAACGTATTTTAATATTTGATGCTCATTACGATTCAGCTACTCTACGACAGTGCGTTGTATAGGCTCTATCATTGGACACAAAGAGGGGCCGGCGTATAGGCAATTCTGTCACCTCGAAATCAGAAGATAATATCCACAATGCGGTTTGGAGGTTGCAAAGTCTCTCAACATATTCCCGCCTT
>KN884225.1:16268-36526 GCA_000934455.1 Apostichopus parvimensis
GGTTGCAAAGTCTCTCAACATATTCCCGCCTTAAGAACAAAAACTGAGCCATAGCCAAATATAGCGCAGCCTACCTTAGCGCTGCATATGTTTACTCTTTGCCGGAGGCGAAAGGAATCTATGACATGGTTGTTGCAGCAGTTCTTTATGTTGGGTGGACCCGGTCAGTTCACAGAATAAAGGCCACGTGGTTAATTATATGTCAAGTGACACGTGTAAAAAGGCACTGCTGGAGTAGCAGGGTTGGTAACATTAGCTGGGAAAATTCACGGTTGTAAACCGGCAGCACGGCACATCATTTAGCAGGTCTACAGTATTGGCCATAATATCTCCGTTGCGAAGCTACTATAGGGAAATTATAATAATCCTACGTGATTTCTAAGAAGAATAAAGACAGAATAACTCGTTAACCTTTACGTATGTGCTTCGTTCTTTCGTGTCACTGTACTCGGTAATGTAGCACATATATCCTACTAGACATGTGTTGCGCTTGCGGTGTTTCAACGTCTTCATGCCCACCCAAAGGAAAACGACAGGCTAGTTACTAATATTTAGACACTTCCTAGGCCAATCCAATTTTTTTTCGGACCAAGTAACCGAGGTGGATTTCAGGCGGTTACAATGGTGATGGCAATGTGTGTGGCTATTGTGCGGTGTTATGTTGTGAGGTGTGTGTGTGTGTGTGGATGTGACACTTGCTTGTTAACACAGTAACTCAAAAATTTCTTCGTGGATTAATTTCATACTTTTTATGTGGATCCGTCTTATAAAGTAAAATCATTCAAGTACAAGAACAAGTTTGTATTTTGAGGTCAAAGGTCATTTTACCTCAAAGAGGTAAACGTCTGAAAAACTTGTAAGCATGATAAATCTATATTTAAAGCTACATTTCATCTGTGAGTTCTCCAATGTTATCATTTTCTTTGGTCAATTTCAGTTCACTTTAGTTTGTGAAGAGGCAAAAAATATAAAACAGATCTCAAGGGATCTTCAATATCCAATACATAAAGTTATCTAGGAGATGTAATCTGTTCCAGAGAGTTGATACTCATGTGTCGGATGATTTAAACACACTGAAGTGACTCTTATTATATCGTTTCACACTCTGAGCTTCAAGGAGTTAACAGGTTATCCCAAATGGTGATAAAATAGGCTATAGTCTCAGTGTATAAACAACATGCAACTCTGATTCATTAAGGAAAATTATTAAAGGGGCGTTTGTGGCAGAGATGATTTGCTGGCACAAGCAAAAGAAAATGTCCATTTGCCCATGCATCTATCTGTCTATATGTCACATAGGAAATTTTTTCAGGATATTTTTTGAAATGTAGTTTTATTTAAACATTTTGGAATAAAAACTCTGTACTGTAAAATCCTTAACAATGAGTTAATTGGTTGACGCCTACAAGGGAGTGCCACAGACTTTAGGAAATCTATGGTCGTTCTTATTTAACTAACTTGCTCTACGTTAGTCAGATATTTTTTTGTGACATTTTTGCGCAAATTGTATGGCAAGGAATCACAAAGTTAAGCGGCTTTTTATCTATTTTTTGGTTTTTTTAAAGATTTGTGAGATTAAATTTTCATATATTACCTGTCTCCTTTTTGTCGAGGAAAAGAGTGATGTGAAGCTTTGATATCGCGTTTCTAATCAGGAGCAGCACAGTGAATATGACTAATATCGTGGTTAGCTCACGAGAGACCACCAATAACCGTTTGTTTTTCAATTTTATGACGATAGCAAGGTACTGGTGCGGTGCCACTTATGACATTGTACAAAAGTTTCGCTTTGAACTACTTGGGTAGAATGATGAATATTGATTGTATCATGGAGATTCAATTATTCATTTCTCCATGTGGTTAAGACTCACATTTGGCTCCTTACTGGAATGAAACATTTTAAGACACAACGATCGACATATTATCTTAGCGTTTGTTCATATCAAGAACGTATCAGTCTAATAACATTTTGTAGACTTAAAATAAGGATACAAACAAACCTAGGTAACAACTGCAGATTTCAAGAATAAATTTGCAAAAAGAACCCAGAAAAAATGTTCATTGATTTAAGACGATGCTCTCTATAGTCTTTGGAAGTAATCAATATAACAATCGTTCTTGTACTGGTTTACCGACCCAAGTATGTAATAAGGTAATTTCTATTCTCAATTTTGCACAGTTTGTTTAGGCAGTGTATGTCTACGATATCAGTCTTTATTCAACAACCCTATTGTTGCAATCCCTTCCAATATCGCACGTAACCTGTAAATTAAGCAATTATCTTGAGAAGAACATTCCGAGAATCCCATCTGTTGAAAAACATTGAGAATATATTCTTATCTTTAATGTACTATCATGTCCTTATTTACAGTGCTTTCTTTAGATATATATTGGAGTCTTTCATATATCTGTACCCTGACGTCCAAGCGCAATACATACATTGAGGTGATCGATAGAAAGAATGGGCACTTTATACGTTTTTGTGATAATTGTCACATTGTCTACGCACTGTTCAGGTGGGTTTTCCTGTATATGATTGTTTTTGAGTGAAAGATAATATAGGCCTTATATTATAATAATCAAAGCAGCTCCTACTGTCAACACTTTCAACAAGAAAATTCATACTTATCTGTTCTCATATAAGCATTTCTTGACTCTAGATATTAGGTGTTTATGTATGGTTTTTTATATACTTTTTTTTTATTCCTTTAGTAAGACATAAAACTTGTGTAAAAGTAAGTTGGCCTGACGTTTCGATCTTCTTCAGAGACTAAAAGAAGGGACATAAAACTTATAGCAATTTGAACGGTGTGCTGCATCGTCACAAGTTTGTATAATTCTCGAATTGAACGTAATATGCTTTATGAACTTTCATGTAACCTGATAATCAACCATTGTGACTAAAGGACGTTACGACATCATACCGAATTTTGATCATTAATGTTTAAACGGTGTTGTCTTGTAAAGGGTGGCATATATTTTAAGACAGTTCACTAGCACTTAATGTTCCTCAGCTATTGTGACTTGTTTTGAATTTAAGAAAACAAAGCTAAACCACTATCATGTGAAAAGGATTCCAGGAAAAAGTGTGATTAAAAAAAATGTCGCTTATGTGTATTAAATACAGTAGTATCAGGAAGGCCAAAAGTCGTAGAAGGTAAACTAGTTTGGCGTTCTATATCATTGAGGGAAATTTTTTGAACTATCATGAGCTAAAGTAGTATGTGTGAAACAAAGCAGGTTGCACTAAATATATTCCATTATTTCTTGCGACAGCTTATGCCGTGTCGCACAGCGAAACAGACAGATCAATAGCCTCGGTTCTATTAAAGGAAGGACAGTCAGCGGAAATAATGTGTATGACAAAAGGGACTGGTGATTACTTCTGGAGGAAAGGGGCAACTATGTCTAACAGTACTCTCGTGGCTTCTTTTACCGTGGGCGAAGTCAGTGACGATTCTCAACCATATTCAGTAACAGCAAATGGAACACTTCACATTAGAAGCGTTACGCTAAAAGATGAAGGAAACTACTTCTGCCGGGTCTCTTCAACAGAAAACGAATGTTATGGAGAAGTTAAGATTTTGGTTCAAGGTTAGTTCACGGTTTTGTAGAGCAGTTCATTGTCGGAAATAACTGAATAACCTAAAGTACGTAATCAAGACCATTAAAAGGTGTAGAAAGGCGTTAAAAAATACATGACTTAATGAACTTTAACCTATTTTCCATAAAAATAAGACAAGTTCTTTCAAAGTCCTTTTTAAAACTAATATTGATATAAATAGCTGCCACTAATTTCTGTGCAGATTTTGTGAACAGAGAATGGCCATTGCTTGCTAAAGTATAAACCTACATAACAACAGCAGTAGGTTGAGGCTCAAAAAAGGAGAAACATGACTCTATCTTAAATATAATTGCAGTTAAAATTCACAGTAGTGTAATATTATACTTACATAAACTTGTTATATTGAAAAAAAAATTAATAAATTACATTGGTATATTTCTGTTCATCATTATAACGCGGCTTAACAGAAACTGAACAGAACAAGTTATCGGTTGAAACATTTCTTATTTAATGATGTTTCCAATTTACTCTTGTTTCTTGCTAGCTTCTCTGCGTAATTTTGATCTTGCCATTGACCGTTGCGATGGAGAAAGCAGCTGTCTATTGTATCTCAATCCATCTCAGTTCACTTCGTTGACATGTACGGCACTCAATGCTCCTCCTTTAATGACGTTAAAGTGGTTTAACGGAACCAAGGAGATTGCAGATGGCATTGAACAAAATGAAATATTACCTCCAAATGGCAATTCAAGGGAAATTACCAGTACAGTAGCCGCTGTCTATGGACATCCTGCATCCCTAACGTGTCAAGCAGTAGATCCGAAGAGAAGCAACGATGATGTAATGTTTGCCCACGCTCAAGTTGAAATGACAGGTAAAACAAATCTTCCTAAGATATATGTGACACAGTGGTTGGTAGACGCAAGTGGCACATTGTGATCCCAAATGTTCAAAGGAGAACATACAGTACTTTGCAGTAAAGAAAATACATGTAATAACGGCACGATATTGCTCTTACCGTATTACATTATACACGACTGTGACCGCTTTACTAGCTACGCCCATGGAGCTCAAGCAAGGACACATCTTAACCACAGTCATGTACAACCACCATTCGCTCAAAGAATTCCTAGCTGATTAAAATTCAGCATAGTCTCAATTTCTTTCAATGATTTCATATTTTCAGTGCCTGTCCATGAAACATTGCCGAGTTGGATAATCGTATCAGTAACTTTAGCAGGATGCTTTATCGTATTTGGGATTTGTTTACTAATCAAAGGTATGTAAAGGAAAATTTCCTATTTTTTAGACACTTAAAAGGAGTTTTTGATAAATTGTTTAACTAATTTTTTGACGTCATCCAATGTACCCAGATCTTCCAAATGTTTAGGTTTTACTTGTCGAATGCGACTAGCCGTTTTATTCAAAGTATTCTTTGTCGTTTAAACTCTATGTGAATGACGTAGACTCATATCCATCATTATATACAGTTAAATGATATGAAAGTTCAAAATTACGCTTGAATGACTGCTTTCTATGTTTTGTATCTTGTTCTCTACCCAGCAATGGTTAACCGAAAACAGCGAAAGAAATATACGAAGCTGTAAGCACATGTACCAATAATTTTGTAAAATAATTTTCAGCTAAAACAGATGCACCTTTGCTCTGCTTTATTATTTTGTTATATTATGACTATGATTGATGAACAGGGGTGATACACACTGAACAATGTATCAGGATATAAGCTGTAATTATGTACAGATCCTGCTTGTTTCATGGACTGTTATGGCCTAATAGTATTGCTTAAGCGACGAGAAATTCTCGTATCAATGAAGTACAAAGCTGATTTCTGGTTCCCTATTCTAAGTTTCCACAGGTCGTCACAATTTCCTTCCTTTTGAATGTTGTAAAGTATAACTGCTTAACGCACTAGTTCAGCTTTGCCCATTTTGTTAGGTAATGTGAGATACCCAAGAGTATTATCCAGGAATTTGTCCGATGTAATATTTTATTTGTCAAGTAAACCTGAATACAAAGACGCACAAGAAACAATCTCATGGAGATACCAGAGAATTATATAGTACAATACAAGAACTTTGTCTAACCTGATATCCTATTATACAAGTAAAACTGCATACAAAGAAGGCAAAAAGATGTTTCACTTGATCAATTTAACCAAACGCAATAAAGGGAAATTCCTTTCTCTACAACTGTGTCCTTTTATTATCTTAGTTAAAGGCGCATATGCATTCGTGATGCACAAAACACGATTTTGAAGGATATTTGACACTAAAAACAAACAGGATCGTTGTATATTTATATCTAGAAGTACACGACTATCATGAAACTACTTCTACTTTTACAGCTTATGTGATAGTGAATTACGTAATACCAACCATTTTTTTCTCTTACAGGAAAAAAGAAGATGCTGAATCTCTGACGGTGCGTAAAAGAATAATATATGTTTAAAGATCGTGTGTGATCGTAATACAAATGTATAACTTTGGATAAAAAAATAGTAGTATTCACAATTTTACTCAATGCAAACGTTTCTCGAACTTACTACCTGCAATGAATATTCCAATAGGCGATAGATATTCGTTGGTTATTCGGTGTGAATATTTTTATATCAAAAACTACAATAAGTGTAAATATAATTGTTTGTCCAGTGTGTATATATCCCGTTATAATAGCTGAAGAGAAAGAAGCAAACGAACATATTCAAGGAAAGGTTTATCCTGGGTAACATTTGGTTTATTTTGTTTACTTTTTATTTCTTGAAGTATTTTCAAATTTAATATGATAAAGGATTAAAGACCAACCTACAAGTTGAATGTGTGGATAATATCGTTTGCGTTTTCTAACACATTCTCATTTTCGTGCTGGAATTGATCCATTTTGCATGGAGGGGAGAGTTCAAGAGATGAGTGAAAAGATGGGTTTAAATTGAGTTTGACCATCCTGATCACCCAAACATTCTCTCATTGGCCAAGGGTAGGGAAGATGAAGAGAATTTAAAGAAATGCTAGCGACACCTTTCATTAAGGTATATAAGCAGAGATATTACACAGTTCTTTTAGACAACAAGAAAATAATAATAACTTACTTAACTTGGAAGAGTAACCTTCGTTTTTTCTTGGTAAACTGATGTAACGGAGATAAAAGTGTGTGTTCAAAGATGCACACTATCGAGTTCACCCAGTTCAAGCTAACTTAATTTAAACTTTTGATATACATACGAGGTCATAACAATATTATGTGTATTTCATGACTTGAGTAGACACTATTAGTATACGATACATTGCCATAGTTATGTAAAATAACTTCCCTGCCTGGTGCAGGACTTTCTCAAGGAGGTGTGGTTTATGGTATAGGACAGGTTCAAAAAGACTCAAAGAACGATATACGCAATACGTAATTGAATCAAACGTCTGCCGTTGGAATAGCTACTTTAAATCTTCCTCTCTTAGTATGCTAAATACTGCTTTCTTTCCAGGAATACATTCAAATTACAAATAGAAAAATTAATTTATAAATCTGGAGACAAAATATAAAATTACGTTGCTACTTTACACTGGTGCTTTGATACTGAACATCTGACACCTTTCTAAATCAACAAATCAACATCGAATGTTAATCTTATTTTGCTGTCAAATTGAACAAAAATGTTAAAAAAAAAGTTATGCTTGTAGGTTAATTGCACTATTGTAATTAAGAATTGAATGGAATCTATTTCTTTTTTTCTATGGTTATACTGAGCAATGAAGTTATTTTCACACAGAGGGAATCATTCTGCACTTTTTGAAAAGGAAAATTATCATATATTATTCCAAAAGAAATGTTTAAAGTTTTTAACAGCTTTTGTCTCTGACCATTTGATTGTAACATATTCTGATCCTGCATGGAGGTTCATTTCACTAAATGAGTTTGCTCTTAGACACACACAGTGAGATGTTCTAAAGAACGTTCCTTTCAGGGTAGCCTAAACATCTCTTTACTGTTGTTGTCTTTATGAAGTTGTATCTTTCTGTTGTAGGGTAAACTGAAGCAAACAGAAGAAGACCTAAAAAAGAGTAGGAACAAAAATATCGAATTGCAGGTGAGTTATGTTCAAGAATGACGCATATTAGGGACTCTCACAGCAAAAGTGTAAATGTTGAACCATGAGAGGCCTGTTTAACTGTTTCCCTTCCAACGCTTCTATAACACATTAAATGTGAATTCTCAAAGTAAGCTTAAACTAAGGGACTTTTTCCATACTCTTTCACCACATGAGCATTTATAAGTAATTAATTGATTAAAGACTATCTTCAATATTTCTTTTTCTTCCAAGACACTTTTCAAAGTAGTGTTATACCGCACAATCATATACAAATAAAATGTAAAACGGTTTAGAATTTCTACTTTAATAGTTCAAATAAACTTTGAGTAGTTAAAAGGATCATTTTGAATCACCCTCTCTACAGTAATATGGTGTTTTGTTTTTAAAAACAATACATTTTATTTGCTGCTGTTCTATTCCTGAAATGAACTAGAGTCGCTGAATATTTACCAAGACCTGAGTATACCAATAACTAATACCAGTCAGATCAAACGGTTCAATAGTACTGTTGATATATTACAGGAGGGGTAACTTTACAACTTTACATCATGGCAACTACAGGTTTATTAGTACTTGAGTATAATTGCTCAGTATAAGATGATTAACATTAGTCAACGATGGTGCCAATTTTTATATTTGATAGGAAAGAAAAATATGTAGTGCAGTTAATAGCATCTGGTTATATACGTTGTTTCCCTCTGCGTCCTATTTCTGTGATAACATATATGTAGTATATGGTTGAGATCATTCTACTTGGTCAAAGTCTGCAACAAAAAATAAGCAGTACAGTATATTACAGTCATACCGAATAAAACTTTGACATATTAAATATTGCAAATTTGGCAAACTGTTTTTGTTTGTAAGTATATTTTGACCAACAATAATGAAAGCATTGAGAAATGTTAAACGTCGTAAATGATTGGAGATTCATTAACACGGAAAGCATAATATCTCTATGTTTATAAACGTTGTACGGGGACAACATTTTTCTTGTAAGATTGTGTATTTGGCAACATGTGACTTGCTCTTGTCATTTGATGTTTCTAATTTCAGTAATGAATTTAGAGTTACATTACGTAAAGCACTTATATTGATTACCTTTATTAATATGTCTTTCTTCCATAACGAACTTTTAAAGGTACAATTAATTAGCACAAGTCTAAATTTCGACATTTTAGTACAAATGTCTGACTGAAAATAATGACTATCCCCCCCCCCCCCCTAGTGAAAAATATGGTGGGGCGGAAGTATCATTCCCCCCCCCCCCGCTCCACAAAATCCCACTATCTGTGTGCACAATAATGACCTGTAAAACGTTTCTATCGTTGGCTGGGTAAAAATTGACAACCGCATGGACCTTCCCTCGGTATAATGTATAAATATTACCACATGCGTTAAGATCCGTGTTTCAAATATTTATACCTGATCGATAAACCGGATGTTCTTACAAAGATAAAATAATGTATCAGAAAAGAATTATCAAAAGATAAGATGTTCATTTACATTGACAATATTCAACGGTTGCTCTTTTACTTTCTTCAGACCAAGACTGCAAAGGATGAAGCAAAAATTACCTATGCTGAGGTAAGATCTCATAATTACAAGTACTGAGATCTGTCTCTGTAAATATTACAGTTAATCCTTCATAATTTCAGCCGGCGGAATATGCACACGATTTTACCGTGGCTCGCAAAATCAATTTGTTTTGTCAGAGATTACTTTTCTTTTCTTTTCTTTTTTAATGGTGATTCTACACGGGTGCAGTATGTAAACACGATTATATACGCAAACACTTTACAGTGTATTTTGTTACAGCCTGTGCTACACTTTAAATATTTACAATAGAAATAATACTCTTGTCGTGTACACGTCTTAATACAATGCTTAACAAGTTTTATTCATTTTTTCTATTGCCTTGATGAAGATAACAATTATCTGTTATTGTATATGTGCTTCATGAATTCGTTGTAGGAGTCAGCAAAAAACAAAGACCAAGAAATAGCGAATACAGATCAAGAACTAACCGACCTGAAAGTGAGTATATGCAGAGTAAACGTAATAGAGCAATAACGAACAAGTTAAAGACAAGATAAGAGAAGATTTTCACACTACCATTATATTGTGCGTATTTACAACGACACTTCTTAAATTCGGAGTACTTTGGAAGTCACTTGGTCGTACCTTTGTAATATAATAGCTGTGTAATTATAGTGACATTGGGTGCTGTTGTAGATAGGGTCTACAATCAGATGTCAAGTATTCCGTTGAAGCAATAACATAAATAAACCTCATGTTTACTTTGAACAGACACTCAATAAATTTGGAGTTAGTTTTTTTTCCGACTTGTCTACACATAGCCTAGGAGATCGTTGCAAATTGCCATTGCAATTGTTTACTGAAAATGCAACAGATATGAACATCCTTCCTCGTTAAATTCTGAAGGCTCATTTCTAGGTCACAGTTATTAAACATGGTAATTTGCTTGTAAATTCTACCTCATAAGTAGAGACAGTTGTTTCAAGTTGGTAGAACAAAACGAAAGTATGTCATCACTGTTTTTTTTAAATGAATTGCATATTTTGTTCCTGTAGAATAAACTACAGCAAAGAGATGAAGAAATAAAGAAGGCAAAGAACGAAAATCTTGAGTTACAGGTAAGTGTAACATTCTCTTACTAACCCAAGGGTGTCTAGTTTACCCAAAACAAGATAGAGCCGATAAAGCCTGGGGAATTTTTGTTTTCAAACTGGCCGTCAAAAATAAAAAGGCATATATCAGTCAAAAGTATTGACAACAGTTTCAATAAAACTGTTAAAAATATATTGAGTTGGCTAAACACAACCCATACATTGCATTTTATATTGTGAGCGTGCTTCAAATTTAAGATAGCGGCATATATAGCCGCCAAAACCTTAAACATTTACTTTGATCAAATTTGATTAAAGCAACAATATCTGAGGTACATTTTAAATATGTATATTTATGAACATTAATCATACTAGTAGACTTAGCTAGAACCATCTCTTCCTCAATACGCATCATCGTCACTGCTCAATTCGTCTTCTTTGATCATGGCTTTTCCATTTGAGCAATAGCCACAGCAGACCTCACATACTAAAACATATGTCATGCCTTCTTTCCTGCAACTGCACCTCATAGTCTGGCACTGATTGACTCCCTCTTTACAGTTGCAGCATACACCTTTCATGAGTTCGTTAGGCGCACTTATTCCCCTCAGCATCTGGGGTTGGAACTTGTCATTGATGTTTAGTTCACAAACTCTTCCCGCATCGCTCAATATATCAGTGTCCATATGTTTCCATGTTATCAATTGATGTTGGACGCTTAAGGCATGTTGAGTGCTAGCGTCTTCTGTTGGTGGAAGTATATCAGGGTCCATCTTCCCCCTGTTGGCCTGTTTCGGGAATATAATGTGCCGCTCACCCTCAAGAGTTTTGTTGCATCGAATTCCATATGTGATCTTCATGGCCTCAACACCAGCTTGTTTGATGCATTCAAGAGACGCATCTGCGTCAAAGAAAGGCTTCATTACAGCCTCAGTGAAATACATCTTGTAGACAACATTTTCAGTGTGATTGTCGATGTATGACTCTGTATCACATCCGGACTATCCAAACCTGAGGAGGAACTCATCCTTTTCACAAATTGCTATATAGCTGATGTCATATGGACACTCATTACCTGCGAGACAATATAAATTGGTTGTAGTGGGTGGTCTGTGGTAGCATAGCAGCAACAAAACATATGTGTCCTGTGGAACAACTATCTCTGGTGAAGTCTGATTTGAGGCCATATTAAAGTCTTTGAAGACTCGCCCAAACCGCGTGCCGCGCTCTGAAAAAAGTTAACTTTCCGTTGCTTGCAAGTGAAGTTTTCTTATTGTTGCTACAAACTGCAGACTGAATGAAACATGATACCTTGTTATCTTTTATCTAGACCTAAGATGTCCATCGCTGCTATGTACACTATGGTGTGGGTATTGACCGTAGCTGTATGTATTGACTGTACACTAGAGTCTAATTACCGACGGTAGCAAGGTGTGTGTGTATTTTCTGGGATCGATGGTGGTGTCTAACACTTCAGGTACACTTCATTCGAGGCTACGTCAGATAACCGGCATGAGACTTTCTTGTGCGCGAGTCTTCACACCCTTTAATAGCTGTTTTGACTATTAGTGTGTCTGCATCATCTTTTGCATGCTTGGTGTGATGTTCGACTTTGCCATTTCGTGAGCCAACATTTTAATCAGAAAATTGTTCTTTGACTCATTTGCAAAGAATGTCTCTCTGTTGCATGTTACCTTGGCTACCAAGGTGACGTTGTTATCTGGGGACACCTATTCCCCTCCTATTCTACTGATGTGTTCATGGTCTTTTGTTGATGGAATATTGCCATACCCATGAAAGACAACCGTGAGACTGTTGTACCTAGACCTTACAAACTTAATGTAAGCTTGGGTGATGTGCCTGATTGACTGACTGGCCCATCTTACGTGGTGTAACAGCAATCCTACACCAATTACATCTATTTTGGAGGTTAGCTCTGAGATAGATGTCTTAGAAATTGACTTGAGCTCTCGTCCAAACTCATGTTTTGGAGGTTTTCTTATCATTCTGTCCATCCCAAACAAGGGTGTAGGAACAGGTGTCAGTTCATACCTGAAATTTGTTTTAATTAATTAATGAATTCTACATAATTCTAAGATCTTAAGAACATATCTTCATTAGTGTAATTAAGAAATACTGTGGATAGTACAATGATATAAATTAGATAAACTTGCATACTCGCTGAATATATTGTTTATCCCCATTATCTCTTTCGGCCATTATTATCAGTCTGTTGAAAAATCGAGGGCAGTGCATCCGTATATTGTTCAGTCAGATTGTGCTTGAAGAAACATACGGTTAATTTTCTATAAAAGGACCCTATAGTGTTGGTTATTTAAATACTAAAAAATTGTTTATTCCGTAAAATGAAAAGTTTCTGTTTAAAAACAATTTTTTTTGTCGTAGCAAATACAAATTGATAATAAACAAATAACAGTGCCTGTTTACTTTCTTTAACACTCAGAAAAATATTGCAAAAAATGAAGCGAAACTTACCACAGCTAAGGTAAGATACCATTGTTACTAGTACTTTGACCTTTCTCTGTAAATATTTCAGTTACTCCTTCATATTTTCAGCCGTCGGATTAAGCACACGAGTCTACGGTGGCTCGCAATATCAACTTCTCGCTTATTCCAGGTGCTAGATATTACAATGTTTATGGTCAAATTCAATGCTTAACAAGATTTTTTCATTTTTTTTCTATTGCCTTGATAAAGATAACAATTATCGGTTACTGTACATGTGTTTCAAAATTTCTTTGTAGGAGATAGCAAAAACCAAAGACCAAGAAATCAAGAATAAAAATCAAGAACTAACCGACCTGAAAGTGAGTATATGCGGAGTAAATATTTTAGATCAATAACGAACAAGTTAAAGACAAGTTTTCTAGTTTTCGTACTGACTCGATTACTTCTATAACATCGTTATGTATTTCTCTAATTAGGGAGACGTGCAGAGCAAAGCGAAAGCAATTGCCGACTTGGAGGTAAGTACACACTAACTGGTATTAACGTATGAAAACATAAAATAAAACCTATACTGACGCTTTCAATGATTACGAAGTACAAAGTAATTCAATTGAAAGTGTATGTAATATATCAATTAATAAACAAATGTCTATTTAATACTGAGCGATATCGCGAAATAACACTAACGTTTAATAAAATATTCGAATACCTTTGCAAATCTTCGATATCTTACAAAAATGTTGAAATCCCGGTGGTTAATTTGCAACAGAGTAAAATATAAACAGAAATGATCTAATGCTGATAAAGTGATGGTCAAGGAATACGAAATAGGCCGTAGAGACCCGAATTTAATAATCGGAAATACTTTTTTTTCCAATTTTACACCCCGAAATCTATAAGGCAATATGAGTCCTTTTTCACCCCATCCTTTCTGCAAACATTACATTTTAGACAGATCAACAACAAATGACATACCATGCTTTGTGATGGTTTCTCTTACCTCCATTATGTTTGGTAAAATTTTGTCTGGGCGAGCAACCAATTTTGACTTATAATACGGATTTGTTACATACGTTTTGCACATATTAGCACATTTATTTTGCAATGTGCGTGACAGTTTAAAAGAACTGCGGTAAATTTAGTCAATATTGCCGTTGGTAGACAACAAGTTTTTTATGCTATTGGAATAGCTTTGTCAGACATTGCAATTAGCCTAGTACTGGGGTTATGATGTTACAATTACTTACAAAGAAACGAGTCTATACTAGACTGTTAACACTTTGGTGCGTTAGGCAACCCTGATATTGTATGCATCTAAAACAATACTTCTTAAGATCGGAGTACTTTGGAAGTTTGTTGCTTAAACCTCAGTATTAAATTGAAACCTTCCCCGTCTATGGGCAGTTCTGTAATATAATAGCTGTGTGATTCTAGTAATAGTGGATGCAGTTGTCGATTAGGCCTACAATCACATGTCAAGTAATCTTTTAAATCTTTAAAACAAGTTAACACGGAACAGACTCTTTTTTTATTTTGAAATTAGTTTTAACCAACTGGCCTTCACCTAGCCTACTGCAATGTAAACTACTTTGCAAAGGCCCAACTGTGATAATGTTAAACCAGATGTTTCTAAAGGATATAAATTAGGCTGTCATAATTGGCGAGTCTAAAAGATTAGGCCTACAAAAGTTTCTTCGTGTTCATATTCCTATTGGACAATACTTCTGATTAAAGTTACTATATCTGATGTACCTTTTCAATATGTACATGTATGAATATTAATCATACTAGTAGACTTAGTTAGAACCATCTCCTCCTCAATACGTATCATCTTAACTGCTAAATTCGTTTTCTTTGACCATGGCTTCTCCATTTGAGCAATAGCCACAGCAGACCTCACATACTAAAACATATGTCATGCCTTCTTTCCTGCAACTGCACCTCATAGTCTGGCACTGATTGACTTCCTCTTTACAGTTGCAACATACATTTCATGAGTTCGTTAGGTGCACTTATTCCACTCAGCGTCTGGGGTTGGAACTTGTCATTGATGTTTAGTTCCCAACCTGTTACTGCATCGCTCAACATCTCAGTGTCCATATGTTTCCATGTTATCAATTGATGTTGGACGCTTAAGGCATGTTGTGTGCTAGCGTCATCTGTTGTTGGAAGTCTATCAGGGTCCATCTTCCCCCTGTTGGCCTGTTTCGGGAATATAATGTGACGTTCACCCACAAAAGTTTTGTTGCATCCAGTTCTATATGTGATCTTTATGGCCTTAACACCAGCTTGTTTGATGCATTCAAGAGACGCATCTTCTGCGTCAAAGAAAAAGTTCATTACAGCTTCAGTGAAAAACATCTTGTAAACAACATTTTTATTGTGATGGTGGATGTTTGACTCTGTATCACAACCGGACCATCCGTACTTGAAGAGGAACTCATCCTTTTTACAAATTGCTTTAGAGCTGATTTCATATGGAACCTCATTAACTGCGAGAAGATATAAATTGGTTGTTGTGGGTGGTCTGTGGTAGCATAGCAGCAACAAAACATATCTTTCTGTGCCACAACTATCTCTGGTGAAGTCTGATTTGAAGCCATATTAATAGCTGTTTGAAAAATAGTGCGTCTGCATCATCTCTTGCATGCTCGGTTTGATGTTCGACTTTGCCATTTCGTGAGCCAACAGCTTAATCAGAAAATTCTTCTTTGACTCATTTGCAAAGAATGTCTCTCTGTCGCACGTGCCCTTGGCTACCAAGGTGACGTTGTGATCTGGGGACACTTTTTTCCTCCTCTTCTTCTGATGTGTTCATGGTCTTTTGTTGAGGGAATATTGCCATACCCATGAAAGACAACGGCGAGACTGCTGTACCTAGACCTTACGAACTTAATGTAAGCTTAGATGATGTACTTGATTGAATGACTGGCCCATCTTACGTGGTGTAACAGCCATCCTAAATCAATAACATCCATTTTTGAAGTCAGCTCTGAGCTAAACTATCTTAGCAATTGACTTGAGCTCTCGTCCAAACTCATGTTTTGGAGGTTTTATTATCATTCTGTCCATCCTAAACAAAGCTGTAGGAACAGATGTCAGTTCATACCTGAAAAAAATGTTTGAAATCAATTCATAAATACTACATAACTCCAAGATCTAAAGAACATATCCTCATTAGTGTAATTAAGAAATACTGTGGATAGTACAATGAAATGATGTAGGATTAACTTTCATACCTGAATATATCATTTATCCTTATGTATCTTTCGGCCATTAGTATCAGTCTGTTAACTATTCGAGAGGAGCGCATCCATGTATTGTTCAGGCAGATTGTGCTTGAAGAAACGGTTAATTTTCTATAAAAGGACCCTATAGTGTTGCTAATTTAAATATGCCGTAAAAATGGAAAGTTTCTGTTTTTTATAACAACTTATTCTTTTGTCGTAGCAAGTACAAATTGATGATAAAAAGCAGTGCGATCATGTTATTGCAACAACACAGATATAAGTTGTAAAATAATAAGATTTTTCAACTGTGACTTTTAATTTACAGTTATGTCTGTAAAAATAATAACTGCAGTCAAATTTGGTTAAAAATAGAATAATTGTTTTCCAAATAAACAGAAAATACATGTTACCTAACTTTGTTATTGTAGCAATACAAACGGTTTTAAAAAATACAGTAAAGTTTGGTTATTGGAGAAAAACAGAAAATGTATGTTACAAAAATATGTAAACTGACAGTTTAACAGTGTATACTGTATAATATTATCACGTGCGTGTAGATCCTTGTTTTTATTTGCCACCCCCCCCCCCACGCACACACACATGTGAATTATAATTAAAGGCCCGTTCTGACATAAATAGATATACACCTGAATAGTAAACAAGATGTTCTTTCAAGATGTATAAATGTCTCTGAAAGAATTATCAAAAGATAAGATGTTCATTTACATTGAAAACTTTATACGGTTGCCTGTTTACTTTCTTTTACACTCAGAAAAAGATTACAAACAATGAAGCGAAACTTACCGCTGCTAAGGTAAGCTACCATAGTCACAAGTGCTTAGATCTTTCTCTGTAAATATTACAGTTTATCCTTCATATTTTCAGCCGTCGAATTAAGCACACGAGTTTACGATGGCTCGCAATATCAATTCTCGCTCATTCCATGTGCTAGAGATTACAATGTTTATGGTCAAATGCAATGCTTAACAAGAATTGTTAAAACAAAACTTGTATTGCCTTGATGGAGATAACAACTATCGGTTACTGTACATGTGTTTAAATATTTCTTTGTAGGAGATAGCAAGAACCAAAGACCAAGAAATAGCAAATAAAGATCAAGAACTAACCGACCTGAAAGTGAGTATATGAAGAGTAAATGTTTTAAATCAATAACAAACAAGTTTAAGACAAGATAATAGTTGATTTGTACACTACCAAGACAGACCTTACTTTTGGGGTTGCAGTGACAATTTAAATAGAAAAGATCTGAAATTCAAGGCATACATATCAGCCATTCAACTTTCTATCCTAAAGATTCTACTTAGTTAAATTGAGTCTCTAAATTAACAATATTGATTGCGTTTGCAATGAAACGTTTCTTCTCATAATATACGTGTTGTTAAGCTTTCTGTTTTAGGTCGTAGCACATGCTTTCTATATCGAAATATCATCCCAGGGTTGCCAAACATTTCAAACTAAGCCATAAAACATCAAAACAATACATCAAACATATTCTGATACGCATTATCTCCTTCTAGTCAAAAGTACCTGACCAAATCCAAAAAATGTCCACATTAAAAGTAAGTATATTTTCTCAACGGTATGTATTTACAACGAAGTATTAATTACGTACTTAAGGGCATTTAGCGATAACATTTCAGGCATAATGTTACATCATATTGATACACAGATGTGAACTACATTGCACGTCACTGATAACTCCTTTGCAGTAATTGCTGATATTGACAGAGCTGTTCTTGTGAACTTTTCTCTTTGAATCTAACGGAAATTTGTACATCATATCAGCGTGTGCTTAAACGTTGGCATCATGCATTGACGTCAGGATATAGAAGAAGAAAACTACAATATTAACATAACAAAATATAAATAGGTTTGTTGCTCTACTGTTACAATTATATTAAGCTAGTTTTCGTACTTCCCTCGAGTATTTCTCATCGAAATGTATTTCTCTAATTAGGGAAACTTGGCGAGCAAAGCGAAATCAATAGCCGAGTTAGAGGTAAGTAATCATTGATTGGTATAAACGTATGGAAACAATCAAAGGCAACAAAAAAAAACGTATAATGACGTTTCCAATGATAACGGAGTACATGTTAATTCAACTTATACTGTATGTAATAGATCAAATAGTTTTTCACAGATCCCAAATTTATTCTTAGTGATATAGCTAAATCACACTGGCGTTGAACGGTATATTCGCCTACATTTGCAAATTTTAGATATCTTACATATGTTTAGCGAAGAACACAGATGTTAAATTCCTTGTTGGTAATCTGTAACAGAGTAACATATACACAGAAATGATCTAATGATGTGATGAAGTGATAGTCAAAGTGAAAGGAATTAAGCCTTTGAGACCGGAATTTAGTAATTTTAATAGTTTTGTTCCGATTCTACATCCCGAAATCTATGTGGGAAAGGGTGTCTTTTTTTCCTCTCCTTTCTGCAAACATTACATGTCAAAGTCAATTTGTAGGAAGATCGACAACTACTACAATATCGTGCTTTGTGACGGTTCTCTTACTCCATTCTGCTTGATTATATATGGTCGATCCACAAAATGACGAAATTTTCCTCATAATAATGATTTTTTACATTTATATTGCACACATTAGCACAAGTATTTTGTAATGTGTCTGAAAGTTTCATAAACTGCGGTACATTAATCAAAGACGAAGAGCCTATACTAGACCGTTATCCCTATGGTGCTTTAGGCATACACTTATATTGTGCGCATTTACAACGAAACTTCTTAAATTCGGAGGAATTTGGAAGTCACTTGGCTGCACTTGTTTAATATAATAGCTGTGTGATTCTAGTAATAGTGGATGCAGTTGTCGATAGGGCCTACAATCAGATGTCAAGTAATCCTTTGAAGTAATAACATAAATAAAACTCATGCTTAGTT
Organism: Apostichopus parvimensis; assembly: GCA_000934455.1. Lineage (NCBI taxonomy): Eukaryota > Metazoa > Echinodermata > Holothuroidea > Aspidochirotida > Stichopodidae > Apostichopus > Apostichopus parvimensis. Next base: position 35,191 of record KN884225.1, read on the forward strand.
TAAACAGGCTCTCACTTAATTTTGAGTTAGTTTTTCCAGCTGGCCTACACCTAGACTACTGCAATGGAATCAACTTGCGAAGGCTCAACTGTAACAATATGAGATAATGCTAAACTAAATTTTTCTGAAGGGACATAATTTAGGCTGTCATAATTGGTGAGTCTAAGAGATAAGGCCTACAAATGTTCCTTCGTGTTTAAATTCCTATTTGACAATAAATTAGTATTGTTGTTTCCAGACCTTCTTTAACTATTTGATCTATGCAAACATTTATGCAAACTTTGTTTGACTTTCCAATATATTTCATCACACTATAGACCAGCTTGACCCTAATTTTGCAGAAATAATAGTCTCTGTGGCGCCTTGTCAGATTACCCACATTGTAAGAGTCTTATTAAGCAAGAAAAGGCATCCATAAGACATCTGGAGAGTTTTAGTTTTCTCACCACTTGTTAAAACTACCAAAATTGGTTAAAAATTTGAATTTAAAGCATGGAATATCCATTCTGATAATTACGCTGGAGATCATTGCAAAAGTACATTGGTTGCCATTGCAATTGTTAACTGACAATGCGTCAGGTATGAACACCCACCATCGTTAAATTATGAAGGCTCATTACTAAGTAACAGTTATTAAACATGGTATTTTGTTTGTAAATTCTACCTCATACGTGAAGACAGCTTCTTCAAGTTGTTAGAACTAAACGAAAATATGTCGTCACTGTTTTCACAATGAATTGCATATTTTGTTATTGTAGACTAAACTTAAGCAAAGAGATGAAGAAATAAAGAAGGAAAAGAACGAAAATGTCGAGTTACAGGTAAGTGTAACATTCTCTTATTTGTAACCCAAAATTAGTGAATGTAAGATAACTCTGCAAAATATTGTTAATAATCTGTTTTCAAGTGATCTGGGAAGTTAAGGGTGTCTAGTTTTACTTAAAACAAGATTTAGCCGATAAAGGGTGGGGATTTTTTTTTTTTTAATAGCCGTCAAAAATTTTAACATTTTAGTAAACGGCTAATATCATTTACATAAATGTTTGTAAAAATACAGTAATTTTATGTTAATGGAAAAAACAAGAAATGTATGTTAAAAAAGTTTGTAAACTGACAGATATTGTTAACAGTGCATAATGTATAATTTTATCACTTGTGTGCACATCCTTGTTTTTAGTAGCCAACAACCCCCCCCCCCCCACACACACACACACATGTGAATTATAACTAAAAGCCTCGTACTGACATAAATAGATATACACCTGAATAGTAAACAGGATGTTCTTACAAAGATGAAATAATGTATCAGAAAAAATTACCAAAAGATAAGATGCTC